>JANAVB010044216.1:17155698-17189265 GCA_029216955.1 Iris pallida | reverse complement strand
AGTTTTTGTTGTCGTTTAATGAATTGTTTCACCTGAGCCAGCACTATCTTTTGGCCTTCAAATTCCATTGCCATGAATTTGTTAATGAGGTAGATTTTAAACATATTTTCATTGTTTTTGTACTGCTCTTCGAGGGAGTCCTAGATGTATCTTGCATTTTCCCCTTGTTGTAGGATTTTGTTAAGTTGTCTTCCAAAAAGTTGAGATGAGCAACTTGTAGAGATTATTGTTTCTCTTGCATTGTTGTTGAGTGGTTACCGTTGTAACAATTGCTTCAATGTTGCCAATTGCTGAAATTTTAGGTTCTATTTCTAAAAGAACATACTTTGCATTTACTAGTCGGAGATTGAGGCTGATCTTCCCTTCCGGTTAATATTGTTCATGGTCAAACTTCTCCAGCTTGTGAAAGCTAGTATTCAGGAGACTTTTGTAGGTTTACATTTTGATGTTTTTTTAGGAGATTCTCGTTGTCGAGATTCTCGCAATCTTCTGATGTTGTAAATAATCTCACTTTGAAATTGTTGTGGAAATCTCATACAAGCCTAAAAGACTAAACTAGAATTTGGGTTCAACACAATAGTATGAACCGCTATAGAGGTAAAATCAGCACTATTAATTGCTATAAAGTTTGGAAGTAGTATGAACCGCAATTGAAGCAATATAAGCCAATATAGAAATAGTTTGAAGTAATATACGCAGAACAACTCGTTATGGTGGTCATAATCACCATTTGCTCAAAGCAAAATTTGACCTTCTCGTCGATTCGCTCCCAGAACTAACAAGTTCTGATTGCACTTTGTAAGCAATCGAACTTTCTGGAACGCACCTTGATATCACCTCCCTTCGTCGGACTAAGGGTTGGAGCTTTGAAGTAAAAACGTAGTTGTCTTTTATGGTATTTTTTCTTAATGTAAGGCTACCAAGTCTTGGTGCTCTCCTTTATAGGAGATCCAACATTTAGTTGGTTACAAACTGAATAGTCCACTATTTTGAAAATATGAAAGGACTTGTAAATAAAGCATTCAATCAGGAGCAACTCCTATAATCAATGATTGTAACATTCAGCTTTAATGAATCAGCGTCCATGGCTACTCGACGAGGCTGTCCGCGCGGATACCTACAGTGCTATCGAGGTGCCAACTATGTGCCATCAAAGCGTCACTTTGAACCCTTAACCAGAGTCTGAGCTAGGCCCCTTCGGGTCCCATGCTCAAGGGAATAATCCAACAAATGGTGATAAAACAATTGTTGGATGTGGGATTCTATCATTGCCCATTTGCAGAACCCCCATCTCACTTACCACTTGGACTAACTATATGCGTACAATTCCATAATTTTTTGGTTAATGATGAACCAAATGTTGAAATACAGAAACATGAGGTTGTCCTAAAATAGAGTAGTGGGACCAGATCATTAATAGACTAACCCCAACAAAGAATAGCTACACGTCATATATTGTTGATGTCTAATACATGACACTTATTTTTCCCAATCGTCAATCCCTTTTTCAAGATGAAAGTATGACAATAATCAACAAAATGCATAGATCTCACGAGAGGGCAAATGGTTTCTCCACAGAATTTCAAATCCTTTTAGCTCTTCCAATTAACTATAAAATTTCACTAGTACGAATTCAAGGAGAGATCGGTTCACAAAGCCAAGAAATCCTACAATGTCCAATAGACTTGGGCTTGATCAATCCAGAACATATACCAAGGTTTAAGGAACCAGAAAATAGCCTAGGCCGTATATTATCATATTTGAGTTGAACCAATCTAAAAGTTTAAGCTAAAACCGGTACAGAGTGATACATTTTGTATCTGGTCCGGTAGAGAGTGATACCTTTAGTATCTGGTTAATATTGGACTGTTTTCGTTAGTTTCAGGACTGTTATGATACGAAAATGTCCAAAATTGACTTCAAATGACCAAATTTTCCACAACCAGCCAAAAGGTATGATGTCTTCCAAATTAACAATAACTTCCTCAAAGGCTCGAACAAGGCCAAAACCATTCGATACTTCCTAAAGTTTATTGAAAGTGGGTTAAATGAGTACTTGATTTGTTGTAATTTCATTTCCATATTTAAGGGAACTCCTTTCTAGCATATATATATGGCAAGTTTCCTATTAAATAGGCATTTATCATGTAAATGTTTTACTGAAATCATGCATGTGTAGAATTATTCACTAAAACCAACACAATAAGTTAATAACACAACTTTTTTTAACAACACATAACTAATTTATCAAATTATGTTCAAATTCAAAATTTAACTTTTGTTACTTTTTTGTAAGTATGTTTCTGAAGTGCCAAAACAAGGTACACTAAAACCAACACAATAAGTTAATAACACAACTTTTTTAACAACACATAACTAATTTATCAAATTACGTTCAAAATTTAACTTTTGTTACTTTTTTGTAAGTATGCTTCTGAAGTGCCAAAACAAGGTACGCCTATATTCTATCTGAAATTTGCAAAATTAATGATGCTGATACTTGTAGAGAAGGACCAATAAGGAAAGCAGAATCCCGTTTAAATCTCAATCTGTAGTAAGGATCCAGAAGCAAACACCCAAAAAACGAAATAGTCAACACGTCAGCTTTGCACGGCTAACAAGTTACCAGTGTCAAGTCTTGAGCTAACCAAAATCCACAATTATTTAGCTTGCAGCAAGACATTCTATTCGTCAGAATCCAGCAAGAATTATATTCATCAGAACAAACAAAATTTGGCCAGCATGATCCAACTATAATTATGTAAGTTCTTTCAAGTTCAGCTTCTCCCAAAACTTGTAAGTTCTTTCAAGTTCATACTTTCTATTGTTTTAGAAAGTATACTATAACCACTACTTATAAAATTCTAACTAACCATATTGCCAGTATTTGGACAGGAAGCCCAGTGTTTCCAGGTAATACTATAAAAGTGTCAGATAACGCAATACATAATTAATAGAAAGTCAGCTAAGGTAATACATAATTATAAAACATTAACCATATGCCAGCATTTGAATAGGAAGACCCAGTGTACTCAAGGTAAAATGATATTAAACTAGCACTTGATACGCAATAAGATCAGAACAATTATAAAGTAATCAAAATTTAAAGTTTACATAAGAGAAGAAGTTTCACCCATAATTGTTCTGGATTTGTATCTTCGTCACGATGAAATATTGGTGGAAAATCAAATCTGTTGAATCTGTAGATGCAACAAAGGAATATATTTTAGTAAACTGAGCTTAAGATATTTAGAGCTAGTTCGGTTCCCATTTGAAATTTGGCGTCCACCATTTCTCCTGGTATTCTGTCAAAAGGGTAGAAGGAACCTCGTTTGGTTCCCGCATTTGCCATTTTCACCGTACAAAATTGCCCAAAACCGGAAAATGCCAAATTTTCATGAGAGCACCATGGCGTTTGCCATTTGAAATGAAGTGTTTGCCATTACCATTTGAAATGAAGCCGTTTGCCATTTCAAATGGGAAGCCAACTAGCCCTTACTCTTATAAAATCTACCTAAATCACCAATAGAAAGATGTCATGTTTTACTATGCAATACAAATTTGAGACACAAGTCATATTTTCTTATGATTTTGAACATACATAAGATGATCTATGTTAGGATAGACAAATCGCATCTCAATTGGAAAACGAAAGCGATAGGGATCTCGCTTTGCCTGCAAAACAGAAAGCATAAATGATTTAGCCCAACTCAGCGAAAAGGAAATGAATCCAACAGATCATGCAATATCTTTAAACCGAATAGATGAAGATCAGGGATGACAGACACACTTAAATAACAGTTAACAAAAAATGCATGAACATAGTGAAAACTACATAAGTTATTGCATTCTTATGATACAGCCAAGTGTCAAAACAACTGACATGTAAGTTTAAGAATATTGGCAAACTAAACATTCAGGTTGAAATAAACAGCAACTTTTATGTGATGACGGATCCACACGAAAATGAAGTAAATAGATCAACAATATTGGCAAACCAAACTTTTATGTGAAAATAAACTCAATATATATACACTGAATAATTATGTAAGACAGCTAAGAAATGACATACCAAAACTTCAACCATGACCTTCATACCAACTTTTATGTGATGACGGATCCAGTACCAATCATTTCCTTTAATGGGAACCCATCTAGAAGAGAAACGGCAATATGAGGAGACAGAAACTACATAAGTCAGATCATAGATGCACATATTGTTTTCAACTGATTATGCAGGATGCATGTCAATAAAGGCCTTAGAATGTTATGTCACAACAGAATATAGTATTCACTTGCCAATCATCCTTGCTGCATGCAAATTTCATTTCCTGGTAGTTAGAACATCCTTAGACAAAATATCAGGGTAATGTTTTTATGTCTCTGGTGATCAACCTATAGCTAGATACCCAATCAATGAAGCAACTGTACATTGTTCAGTATCTTCGTTCAGTCCTATTTGCCTATCAAGATAATCGTGACTGAATGTTACATTATTGATAACCTACAAAAAGTTGGTAATGTGGTCTATGCTAGTTGTTGGGGTTTATCTTGAAATTGATCATTAATGATCCAGTCCAACAATTGTTGAGGCAAACCTCAAGTGTATGTATTTTAATATTTAAGCTTTCATTTATTGTCTTGTACACATGAGGTGTGTTAGCTTGAGTGGTTAGTATGGTGGGGGTTTTCTAGTAGGCAAGGAGTTCATTCAGTATTTTTACTGCATTCAAAGCTTTGCTCTATTAATAACTTTGTTGCGGACTGAGAGCTTTGCTCTATTAGCAATTTTCATTGCTTGCTCCTAAGTGGCAACACCGTTGGTTGTGCTTATACACGTATCTAGCAAGTTTACTTGGTGTCATCGTCCCTTTTGAGGTCTCGGTCTTCAAGACTCGTGCGGAAATTTCCATCAAATTCAACAACAATTTCAAAGCGAGATTCTGTGATTTTTCACAAGATTGCAAGGATCTCTTCAAGATCCAAGATGGACAATCGGACGAGTCTATTAGACGCTAGCTTTTACAAGCTCGAAAAGTTTGATGAAGAGTACTACAACTATTGAAAGAAGAAGACCAGTGTGAATCTTCAGCTCGTCGATGTAGAATACATTTTGACTTATAGAGAACCAATAATTCCAGAGATGGATGATGTGCAAACAATTGTCTACGTGATTACCACAGCAAAAGTAGAAAAGAGAAATCAACTCTGCAAGTTATTAATTATGAACTCCTTGGAGGATTCCTTCTTGGTTGAGTCCTACAATAAGAAGGAGAAGGTAAGAGACAGTTGGGAGTCTTTGGAAAAGCATTAAAAGGACTATGAAAAGTCTTTGGAAAAGTACTCAGGCGCGGATGAAGGACACAAAGTGGCGCTTTGATAGCGCATTTTGCACATACGTATCGGACATAGAGATGGCACGGTTACGTCGCGGAAGCAATGTGATTGCGTCGCGGTAGCTCAGCGTGCTTTGGCGGCTTTCGTGACTTCCGTGACGTTCCGTAGGCTTCGCGGTTTCCCAAGCTCCATTGTTCCGCTGTGTTGCGGTTCCGCGAGAATATCGTTTTGTGGACCATCTGCTATGATGACATGGTTTTGTTGCTAATGGGACTGTTCAGTTTAGTAAATGCCATATTTATAGGAAGTTATTGTTGTAAACGCTCATTTAATGGGATTAACTCCTTAGTATCCGTCCACGTTGGTAGTGGATAGTTATGGCGGCTTGGCTCCCCTATATAAAATTAGTGTTTTACACCTGTGCAAACACCAAACAAAAGAAAAACAGATAGCTCAGCAGCATGAGCCAAGAGAAGACGTTCGTGCATCATCCGACGTCCACAGAGGTGACAATGAGCGTTCCAAAAGTTCTTCCGAACTTGGTGGTTCCTAGGAGCGAATCAACGAGAAAGTCCAATCTCGCTTTGAGCAACGGTGATCTTCATCACCTTGACAAAGAGTTCATTAAGCAATTTTTACTCCATTCAAAACTTTGCTCTATTAGCAACTTTGTTGCAGATTGTGAGCTTTGCCCTATTAGCAATTTCTATTTTGCTCCTCCACGGCAAGACGCTGGTTGTGCTTGTGCACATATCTAGCAAGTTTACTCATTGTCATCGCCAATTTTATGGTCTGAGTCTTCAAGACGTGTCAGATTCAACAACTCTAGTTAGTTATTTTTGTTGTTGTTGTTGTTGATGTATGATAGTCAATAAGCAGGGTAACAACAGCAGGTAAAATCAAGACAAAGGAAAACTACAGAACATAACCATACATGGGAAACTAAGTCTACTAAATCATGGAAAATCACATGATAATAAAGTGACATACAAAAGGGAACCCAAACAGCTTGAGATATGAAGTTTATTATTCAATTGTGATAATTGGTAGACAGATACAACAATTTTACTGAGGAATGTTAATTCACCCATCATGGACGCATCCAATGTCAACAAATGCTCCCTGGTGAAGGTGTACCGTCGTCACTTTTCCTACACAGATCTGCAAAGGCCTTAAAACCATCAATTTCCAGGAAAAAGATAGCTCAAGCAGAAAGTTATCAATAACAACGCATTTTATTGGTTCTTTTTAATTATTTTGTTATTTTTCTGGACAAGCGCAAAGTAACCAATAGCTTTTCGCTAGAAGGAATATGGTGACTTACCTGTCCAGGATATATAAAAGGAAGCTCGAGCTGCAACACGATAATACTGATCAAAATATGATAAAGTGGAGCACGTTGAAGTAAAGAATGAAGTAATAAAAATACTACCATCTCGTCCTTGTAGTCCTTTCCTCTCTTTCTTCTACCAGGATAGTAATCTTGGTCAAACTACATAAAACAGGAGTACAACTTAAGTATCTTGGACTACATAATACAAGAGATGAACTCAATTATCACACACACACACACACACACACACACATAACTTTGCAAACTAAGTAACTAACACATGTGAATTATTGCCAACAATTTTCGAATGTCTTTTTAGACAATGATAACAACTATAAGAAGTAAAAACCACTACCTTTTCAATCTCGAAAAAGAAACCATTAACTGAACTATTAAAATTGTCTCACTGGAGACAGGCATTTAGCTATGACTGTTTTACACCCGTACTCCCACAGTTCCATGATTATCTTTTATTTTCCTCTGAGAACCTGCATAATCTCTTTTAGTTTTTCTCCCTTTTTCAGTATATGCATTAAATTTATTTTAAATAGTGCCTTCAACTTTCTAAGAATGCTTCATGAACACCCAATTTCAAGTAGTAAGATGTGCTTATGATGGGAAAGAAAATCATATCTATGATAAAAATTATGTTTTGAGTATCAAAAAGTAGCTATTTACATTAGAGATGAACCAACAGCTTTAAAAATGTTTACTTTACCATGACATAGTTGGCATGACAGTGGCATTAGTTTATGGGAATTGTATTACCTTCTTAATAATTTCACATACAATCAGGATGTATTGCATTGCATTACAATATAGTTTGTGCCAAGACCAAGGTGACATCTTTGGCTATTGAGAAAATCAAAGTTCGGATTCAGTTACCCGTTAAATTATAATATAAACCAATCCAGAACAATAACAAAGCCTCTATCCCGATTTTTTGCAGTCAGCTTCTTCCCTTCCAATGCTCTCTGTCTATGTTGCAGGGAAATGATGTCTATATCCATATCGTGTCTGTACCAGTGTTGGAGTCTGTATTTGTGCAACAAAGGTAACTACTATAGTACCAAGTTGAAAATGTCCGCATCCCGTATTAGTGTTGTGTCCGTATCTGTGTCCGTGGTGCAACATAGCTCTTTGTTAAAGGCCATGTCCTCAAACATCAAGATGTATTCTGTAAGAACTTATTTCATAGTGATCCGACAGTTTATGCTAGTCGTCAGTTACATACTGCAAACTGGCCTCCTTTACCCAGGCCTGGGACGAGCAGTGGAAATATAAGAATAAGACATCAAGCATAGCACACACAGGGTCAAAAGTGTAACTATGAATATAAATAACTAATAGAACAGAATTAACGCATCTGATTGAGTTGGTTTGCAACCAACCAAATGTTTTAGTCTATATGTAGGCTTGCATTTGCTTCAGCTGTTTTGACTTGGTATCTTTGTAACGTTTATAAACTGAACCGCCAGGGCCCAGTTGTGGGCAAACACCATGCCCACAAGCTTTCTCAAGTTTCAGTGTCTTTGTTCAATTTTGACAGACTGGCCAAGAACATATTTGGTGGGGCAATTACTAACCTCAGTACAATATGGTACTGTAAGATTTTTTTTTTTCAATCCAGTGCAGGCCTAAGGGGAGCTGATGCAAGGTCCAGTGAAATCAAGTGGTATCATGTATGGCAAAGCCCACAGTTTTTCTTTATGGATTACCAGATTCATTAAGGTCTGAAAATTTGAAATGTTACTAATGAGAAAGTACACCAAGTATCCATCTCAAAGACGAACCATATCCAAGAAATTATTGCCTACAACATCTACCCATTATGAAACAACTATGTCTGTCTGAAAATATTTCCATGACTAGTTTTCTCAAATGAACGTAGAAGGAATGACAATATGCCAATATCAAACAGTTACTTTTCCTAAAAACATGTTTTCCTTTTATGTGCAATGAGTCAATGACCATTAGAGATCATTAGAATTCCAAAGGGTTCATGCTCCCACTTTGATCCTCTGCCTTCCCTCAATGAATTTCACCTGTATCAGGATCCTACCTCCACACTTCTGCATCTGCAAGCTGCCTTTCTCCAATTTCTTCCTTTCCCAACATTATTTGACAGGCCAGTCACTCATCAAGCTCGTAATTTGTGTAATAAACCTTCATTGATTTTAAGTTTATTTTTTCGGTTGGACCTTTAAATTGCTACACAATTATTTCTTGTAACATGTCAAAAGTTAATAGCTAGTTCCACTATTACTTTAACGAATACAATAACATGGCCTATCTGACAATCTTTGATCGTCACACAAATCAGAGCCTTCTGCAAGCTGAGGAATTTACGTACCAAGCATTAGTGCAATAGTATCAAAAGCACCTTCATACTCTCCTCTTGCAAAGGGAAAATGTTTTTTTTTTCCTATTAGAAGGGTAATATAACCTTAAATTAGGTATCTCGAGGTCTTTGTTTCGCAGAAGCAAGTAAAACAATGTTCCATTCGCAAAATCAGGAAAAGCTATGCCTGGTAAGTAGGCACGCGACTTGGAACTCGCGTGATTTAATTGGACATAAAGCAACTAAATGGGAAAATAATTAAATTTAAAAATCTTACCCGAGGGGTTATTGGATGGGTTATCCATAAAGGAAGCCCAACTGTGGCGTTAATTGTGAACTCTTGTGTGGTGAGAGTGAAAAAATAGAAAAAGAAAATAAATAATTCAAAAGAAATAAGTTGCTAAACAGAAGAGTCCACTCGAGAAATATTACTAGACTTTGGTAGGAGAATTTCGTTGGTGGAAGATAACTTGAATCCATTATCTGATAAGAGGTTGTTAGAAATCGAGAGAGGATGTTCAACAACAATTGTAGAGAGTACTGAAAGATAAAAGAGGATACAGTGAGAATTCGATAAGTAGGAAGTTAAAGATAAAGTGCCAATTGGCTAGTAGGCTAGAGTAGACTAGGGTACATGTTATGGGTTCAGGAGTAAGCTAAAACAAAGTAAAACTTACAATTTCTTCTTAGGTTTCGTGAGACGTCGCCTCGATGCGTCTCGTGCCATGGTGCGGCTAAGATGTGTGCCTCGATAAAGCGCAACGCCTCGCTCAATGGTGAGGTGCCATGTTGCGCCTTGCGCCAATGGTGCGCACCTCGACGCGTCATTAACAACACTGGAGGTCATAAATCATTTATGAAAGCAGGGAGGAGTCTAGGAGGCAGTTGCTTCCAAAATTTGCTTATGTTTATGATGTACTTTTTCTCTTTAGCTTTTATCAATGCGTGTCAAGTTTGGTCATTTTCAATGATTTCATGATTTCTTACCCAGCGCCAGCAGCCTATGACATCAACTTTTAATTGCTTTGGCAAATACCAAACATACTCTAAACGTAATAATGCAAAAAATAAATAAAACAAAAGAACAAAATAAAGAACAGCATTATCTACCTTGTAAGACTCCTCCTCCAGCCTGTCCTTGTTCGCGGCAACCCACTCCTTGTACTGCTTCAAGAACACCTTATACCTATCCAGCGCCATCCCATCCGTCGTCCCGGCATCCGCATCCCCCTTCAAATCGATCCTCTCCACCACCCCCTCCAGATTCACCCTCTCCGCCTGCATCACGTGCACCTCCCTTATGAACTTCAGCTCCTCCGAGTCCACCTCCCACCCCCTCGGCGGCCAGTCCCTCGGCGGCACCATCCGCACCGCCAGAGGCCCGTCCCACGTGGTCACCAGCTTCTCCGGGATCTCCCCCTTGATCTCGAACTGCTTCGCGATGCGCTCCTCCTCCGTCATCCCGCTCTCCTCCAGCTTCTTCCTCCGGTACGCCGGGGTCAGCATCCGGAACGCCTCGACCGCCTCCGGGGACTGGAGCGGGACCTCCTCCCCCTCGTTGAGGGACTTGCGGGCGAAGTCGGCCTCGGGGGTCAGGACCTCCTCCCAGGGGGCCCAGCCGCGCTCGACCCAGTTGCGGCGCCGGGCCTCGTCTTCAGACTCCCGCTCCTTCGGGGTGAACTGGGCGAGGAATTCCTCGTCGACCGGGAGCTCGTCAGGGGCATAGTGGGAGGAGGAGGTGGTTGCTGATTTGGGTGGGAGGAGGAGGGTGGGTTTTGTTAGGGTTAGGGTTTTTGGTCGGTGGAGACGGGGAGAGGAGGGGAAGGGGGAGAAGAGGTGGGGGAGTTTGAAGGAGAGCATTGCTTTCCAGTGGAGTGATGTTGTTCGAGGGGAGGAGGGGTTTTGGGTTTAGGAGAGGTGGTAGAGATAAGGTGGTGAGCCTCCTTAGCAATTCCGAAAAATTCGGGAAGAGTGTATAATTCGACTCGGTATAAATAAAATACGTACAAAAATTTAACTAAATATTAGAAAAATAAAATTATCGAGGTTGGAAACTTTTCATTTCTAAATATATTATCAAATTTGGTTAATTAGACATGTTTCCACTATGTTCTTTTGGCCAAATTTTTCAATAACTTACATGGAGCATGTTTAAAACTTTACATGCTTAAAATTTATGTACTCAGGGCCGGCCCAGACGGTTGGGTTGCTCTAGTCGGAGCTAGATTTGGTTGCCCCTTGTCATATTCATAAAGAAGATATCAAAAAATTGACATGTTCTAGTGACATCATGGATATCAGATTCCGAGTCCCCCCCTTGAGCTACTCGAGTCATTTCTAATAGAAACTCAAAATATGGGTCTTGTGTGGTAGTTCAACTAACAAAGAGGAGTTGGGGTGGACCGCATAGGCTTTATTAGCGAAGAGGTGGGGATTTAAGGGTGGGGTGAAGAAGGGGGGTTGCCCTCACCAGGGGGGTTGCCCAAGCCCGTTGGCTTGTCCGGCTTACCCCAGGGCCGGCCCTGTATGTACTTATTCGAATCTTTCAAAGGTACGCAAATATTATGTGTTTCTAAAAGATACGAAAAAATTTGCGTATAATACGAGTTTTGATTGCTAACAAGGTATGGTGAGGGTTCATTTTAGTTGGTGTCTATTTAAAATTTGTCCCAAGTAGTACACAAATAAATATTAAATTAGCTACATATATATTTCTTGTATGCTGACTATGAAAATAGCAATATTAATAGATTTGTTGAAATGACTACTCTTATTTGTTTCAACATCAATATAGTATTCAAGATGGAACAACCATCAAAACAATATAGGCAAGAGTACCAACAAAGATGTGTGTTGATATCCAAAAAAAAGGGTTGCAAGAACAGACTATGGGATTTGGACAAAACCCCAAGCCCATGGCCTAGAGAACTCTCGCAGAACCATTAAGTCAGTGCTAGATGGCAGTTCACCAGCAACGTCGCACGACATAGCCAGAATTTGACGCCATGCCAAGAAAGTCGTGGTGCTACAGAAATTGCAATTCCCGCTGTAGTTTCACAAACAAAGAAGCAGTATTGTTGTGATCATCAGAACAACCAAAGTAATCTGGATAGATAGCTCCCTTGCGGGTTGTCTATCTAAACCAGTTCCCATGAAGTCAATCCCAGTGGTCTAGTATCGTGGTAGTCTAGCAAACTACTCTCCGGACTAGACAGCAAAGCCCCAGTCTCTAGCCTTCAATCGCGAGTAGTGTCACCACAAAGCTCTAAAGCCACCCCTTTGGCATCCTATAACCGCAATGCAATTAGTTAACCAATTCAACAATCGTGGCTTCCCTATGACTAGAGCAGTTATTACGTTCCAGTCCCAATATAAAGAGAATTATGACACATGACAATGACTAGCTACTTACAAAGCAGAATCTAGGAACCCTAGGTGATCTAGGGTTCTGTTTGATCCGGCTTGGGACCCCGGCAAAGGGGGCATTGACGGGAGGAAGACATCGTCAACGGCTAGCAAAGGGGGTGTGCTTTATGAAGGAGGCAGCTGGACCACCATGTTACGGCTACAGTGCAGCAAAGGGGGCAAAGCTCCGGTGTTCAGTACTGCTGTGGGGAGGGGATGCGGCCTAACGGGGGCAGATAGTAAGGGTGAAGGCACGCCTAGGGCTATGTTGTCCCATAATACTCAGCCGCGGAAGGATGGCATCCAATCTAGATGGATAGGAGATCTACCTAAGGTGCCTGGAGGGGTGTCCGACCTTCCCCTATCTTAGGGTTTGGGGAACTCCGTCAGGGAAGGGTGTGGGTGACCATGTTGTGGAGGTTTAAGGGGGAGGGATGTACCTGACATCCTGCCTGGAGTTACTTCTGTTGTGAGCAAATCTTGGGCGGACATATGTCGATCGAACGCAAACAAGGCTACTACGGGTATGAACTACGTGGAACCGACATCCTTTCCGGCTGAGGAAATAACAGAAGTCACGGAGTATTGACAAAATACCCTTATCATGTATGTTCTTGGTGACATACCATTTATGGGCAGTTATGAGCATATGCGACTAGGGTGTGGCGACCGAAGGGGGGCATGGAGATATTTTCTCGAGAGCGGATACAATTTTATTAAATTCAGTCTTTAGGAGGATGTGGAACAAACATCAATCCGAGTCATTGTCCTAGTTCAAGTCCTCAAATTCGTAAGATAGCATCCACCGATCCTGTTTCACTAGCATTGATCACCTTACTAAGTTAAAATCCTAAATCACCAATCATTAGTTATATGCCTTATCCTAGAAATCACCAAGTCTCTCTCATATATGTACTCCACCTTATATGAAGTATCACAATGGTGTCAGACCGTCGCCTTCTTGGTAAAAGGAAGGATAATCGCTTTGATCTTTTGTTTCGGAGAAATAAGTGGCTCGCAAGGAATAGAAAGCCAGATTCCCTATTCGATCTCGAAATTCTCATTTCACACTTTTTCCAGTCGGATCACTCGTAGGATTGAAAATATACTCCACATCATCGATTTAAATTTCGAGTCGTAATATCTCCATCACAAATTCGTCGATTATAACTTACCTCAAATTCCATTCCTTCTAATCCTCAATTCGTGCATCTATTTCATCACAAAATCATAAGATCGCCTACTATAAATCTATAAGTCATACCATCCTCATATCATTGATCATCAATCCGTCAACATTTTTATTTCGTATAGTCTGACTAGTATCCATCAACGTACACATCAAGTTCACCAAATCAAGTTGTCCAATATTCGGTACTATCAGTCACGCCCCGATCCCGTATGATTGATCGTCCTCGTTAAGGCGTGATGCTGCACGAGCCTAGGTTGCGCTCGTGCAAAAGAGATTCCATAACAGTCGATTACAGCAGCTTGTGACGGGGTCGTCGCACAGAAGTCCCAAGCAGAAATATTGAATAAAAAAAAGGCAACACAAGCATTGAACAAAATCAGAGTCTTTATTGATATGGAAACAAAAATTACAATGTGGCACGTGGCCAAGATTTACATGTCTCTCAAGCTCATTTTTTTTTTAAATTACAAGTCACTCTGCTCTCTCTCATTTCTCAATACAAGCTTCAAGGCTGCAACTTGGGGAGGCTTCAAATAGGCGATGTTCATACATTATATCCCGTATAAGTTCCGACTCCAAGCGGCCGCACGCCTCGAAATACCAAAGGACTCCGTGCCTCGACGCATCCAAGCGAGCTACGCGCCAACGAGCTTCTATATGTGCCTGCACATGGAAACTATATGGGTGTCAGTACTCAACTATACCGGTGGAGTGAGATCCTTGCCTACCCATACAAAAACTATCACGTTCATTTACTTTGTGCAACATAATCCCTTATGATTATCTTTCTATTATTGTCTTAGGGTCGATTTTAGGATAAAGACTCTTGGCCTAAATGTGTCTTTAGACCGTCATCATGCTATCGCACCGATAACTTCCTTATCCTTTTCTCTAGACCATTTTCGTTCTTGCAACATCAACGTACTGACTCGTGCTTGCCTTATGGCCCATACTTTGGGACGCAACAACATGATTCGTGTCATCGACTTGGTTCGTGCTTTAACATTGAGGTCGTGCCTCGCAACTTAGCTTGACTTAACCAAACTTGCCTTACGACCCTTCTTGACATAACTCATAACGACTCAAGTCTAACTTATGCAACTCTGTGCCATCGACTTAATACTTGACGCCCATTTCGTGCCGAAGCACGCATCTTTTCTATAGCCAAATCTTAGGCTTCTTAAGACTTGTATTGCAATTGTGCATACCATATTTATCTCATTCGTGTCATGCTTGTACTTTTTATTTGATCGACACGTGCATGCGGATTTTCGCTCAGCACGCCAATTTATCTATATGAAAGGTCACTGACAATTCAAGCCATCTTGGACATATAGGTAGTGCAGACGAGACCCTTGCAGCTAAGGGCAGCTAGCCTTGCTCAAGTCCTAGAATCACTGTCGGCGTGTTCTTGCCTAACTACCTTGCTTCCCTCCTAGGTCGAGAACTTCTAGACTCAATGTAAATGCATGGCCTAACCGTCACAACTTACTTTCTTTTGGTTTACTTCTTTTCTTTTCCATACTTCTTTTGCAGAGCCCAAACCAAGGTTGCCTCGGCGACTGACCTACAGTCCCTACATCTTTTTTCTTGGCGACTGGCCTACAGTCCCGACATATTTCTTCTCGACGATTGACCTACAGTCCCGACATGTTTTCAGTGTTTCCATACTCTCATTGACTCAACTCATGAATGGATAATTGATAGCCTTCAAGCATAACTTGAACAAAATGTGTTCTTCATGTACCGAAGACCGTTGCTAACTTTTTATTGAACCAACCGTGGCTCGTGCCTTAACCCAGCTTGTGTTCTATGCGATAATACTGCCCAAGTCATACTTTATATGACGAGCCTTGAGATCGTGGGACTATGTGACTTGACAACGCAGATAACATGGGATAGTGCTTGTTCTGACTTCGATAGCCCAGCATAACTTTGCCTAACTTAATCGTGCACCAACTTGACGAGCAAAGGCTATGCCAGGTCTCGCATCGTGGGAATATGTCGTGCATACGATTGACTTGAACAACCAAGTTCTTTGGGTTTCTAGACTTATGCCACAAGTCGTGCAATACAACTTAACCCGTGGAACAAGCAAAGACTTTGCCAAGCCTTGGACGATAGAATCGTGCTTGCTTTATCAAGCGTCTATATGTGCGACGCCTATGACTTAGGCTAAGTTCATGGCTTTGTGGCAACTTAGACAACTTTCCTTCTCCCAAGCCACGATACGAAGGACCGAGTGTCATTTTACAAGCACATCGTACAACATTTCTAAGCCGACTGTGGGACCTTTCCATATTCTTAACTCAATCGACCCGACTTGGAATTATTTTCTTAGTTATGTGGATTCGTCTCTTTTATTATCAAGCCTACTTGTGCATTTGAAAACTTTCGTTTTATTAGTACGAAGGCCAAGCAGAGGCAAGTTCACCGAAGCCACCCACCTGAGCGAGGAGTCGCCTCGACCGAGCGGGTCTTCGAGCAGCCATTGCACGGCTAAGTTTGAACGCCATTGGCATTTCGATTCCTCCGATTGAGCTGAGCGGGACAGGGCATTATACTATCATGTAGTCCTCAATTTCTAAAATTATAGAATCCATACAAATAATAACATTTGACACGATCATCGTTCATCGATTCAGAGTACCCCCGAGTTATCGTATATTAATCTTTGGTATGCCTCAATACCATTAATAATATACATAACTTGACGAACTTCCTTTTGCAATAAACTTCGAGTTGTGCAAACAATGCTATCATCCGAACTGGATATATATACAATCCACTATACTATCTTTCGAACTAGTTATATGATCAATTCGTTCAAACCCAAAATCATATATGTTTATATGTATATCTTAAGTCATTGAGCAACATATTCCTTCGATCATATCATTCTATACTAACTTAAGTTATCGGGCAATTTCTTCTTAGATCTTTAGTCATTCTCGTATCTTCAATCAAATTTTCATGTACGTTATTTTCTAATCGTGTTATCTTTCCTTAGTCAAATTCGAAACTAAATTCCCTTATGTTCTATACTATCATTTCTGTATACGATCCGTGTTGATTTCCTCGACTGAGTCATCCATTCCATTACATCTTACTGCTTTTTCGTTCAATCTATCTACTCTTATTACTTTGCATCTTATACTCAGCGTAATCCCAATCCGAAGCACGTCATTTCTAGTTCGCCTGAATCAATCTCGCACGAGACACCAGGATCACTACTAACTCCGTAAAACTCATTCTAAGGCTTTGCACTACCGCAACGCTTGCTGATAGACTCATTGGTACGTCGATCTTCAATCGATCAACATCCCCAAGGCTATATCATACACCACTCCGGGATAAAGTCACTCAACAAATCCTCGAAACTAATTTCAAATCACAATCGATACACATTCGACAGATGATTAAGCCAACCAACAGCAACAATAACGGTTTTCGAGAACGCCGTGTGACCACACCTTCGGCGAAGCCTTCAGGGTACCAATCTTCTACGTACTGCTGAAAGAAAACAAGATACAACTCCCCGAGGCTAGTTGGTTCAACAATGTTGGATGCATCTTCGTGCGGGAATTATGTTTCCTGCGTGGAATGGTCACCAGCGTCCAAGATTCTTCTTGGTTGCTCAAAGAAGCTCTTTGATTTATCTTTGTTGGGATTTGGATAGCATCATGTTTACTTTATTCCATGTGCAAATATTTAGTTCTTCGTGGAACAATTTGTTGTTTTGTCCAAGAGTTGTTTCAGACAACAGCAAGTTATGTTGCCCATGTTGCAGCTTGGGTAATAATGTTCAATTTTTTCCAAACTGAAAGTGCTATTTTCGTTGGCAACAACATGTTGTTTGTTCTTGCATGATACTTATGATTTGGAGTCACAGAAGTTTATGCCATCATAGTATTTTCTTCTGTCCATGAACTTCTGCGACTTGTTTGGATCAACAAGTTTGTTTTGATTTTTACTCCTTCGTGGCCCTGGTATTGCTTGGGACTCGAATTTGGCCTTGCTCAAAATTTGATCCACCAACTCGCGGATGTTGACAACCATGATGTGCTCCATAGTCTCCTTGCCTTCGTACTTGGTGCAAGGGTACGTAGTACGTGGATTTGGCAACCACATATTGCAGGCATGCTGTAACTCCACTTCTTAGAGATTTTTTTTATTATTTTATTTAATATTCATTCACAAGTCCAAATTGATTTTCTTACAATTATTTTCTTTCTATTTTCTCCTCAGCCCATTCATTTGGGCTCTTCCCTAAGCTTTGGGTTATATTTAATTGGGCTGTTGTAATGGGCCAACTAAACCTATCAACTACTTAAACCTAGAGATTTGAAATTCATGTCCAGGAGCAAACCCCCTTCTCCACGCGCAATTTGTAGAGCACATGGCTCTAACAACCTGGCCAATTCTCCCTTCCCTCCATTTCCTTCCCACCTCTTGAGCAACAGCCTATATATTGAGACCTTCCACTCTCTTCCTTTCCATTCTCTTCCTTCTCCACTTTTTCTTCTCCAACTTCAGAAATTAGAGAACAACAGAGCCGGCCATGGCCATGGGGAAGCAGAGTTTTGGAATCATGAAGTTTGAGCTGCATCGATGCCATTCTTCTTCCTGAGATTCGATTCCTTGATCCAAATTTTTGACATCCATCTGCAGTGGAATTCTTTTGCAGAGGATTTAGGTGAGTCCTTCCTTGATCTTTTATTTTCAATTTTTGGCCGTTGGGAACAGTTTGTGATCCGACCTAGATTTAAAATCTAGATCCATCTCTTGTGATGTTGCTTTGGCAAAGATCAGGAACGATTTTATGTTCGTGAGTAATTTTCCTTCTCATAATCAAACACTTGTTCGATGAAATGTTGCAGAGATCCGTGTCCACCTCTTGATTTGGTTTCAGGGATACAGATCATCAAACTGCAGGTAAACCTTCATTGTTAATATAATTTTTGGCTGTGGTTAAACTAGAAATGTTATTGTTGTATCAGTCATAGTGTGGACAGAGGATTCGACTCATTGAACTGAACCTGGGTATTTTCATTTACTGATTTTTCAGGAATAGTTTTGTGACTCAGAGACTTCATACCATGTTGGCTTTGAACATGATACTCTTGCACCATACTCAGTTCATTGTTGAACCTGAGATGGCATAAGCAAATCGTATCATGATTATGATTGGTATTTGCATATGCAATTTTCAGTTGAACATGAGAACAGCCATGAGAGTTGGAATGCATATAAGTGTAGTGGTAATTCAAACTGGATTTCACATCAAAGTTCTGGTCGAATATATATATACCAAAGATTTTCTTTCACTGTCTGGGTAGTTGTGGACATGAGACTATATAAATCTGGGTCATTTTATTCATTTGGCACTTCCTATTTTTCAAATTGATTCAAGTTACCAATCATATGCCAATAGGTAATGCATTACTGGGAATATTACTCGAGTGGCTACCTAGCAGCCATTGGAACTAATCTTAGTATCAAGGGAGTGGTTGTGACTATATAATCAGTCTCAGTCTCCCTTAGGAGTACTTGACTGGTTGAGCATCAAATTGAGATTAGTTTGGGGCCGACTTCATACAACCTATGATGTTTCAAGCTAGTTGAAATCTGAGATTGTCCTATAGCTTTTCTTCTGCATTGGTATTGCCATACAGATGTTGGGAGGATGATTCCTATTTGTATCAAAGTTGCAACTGAGAAACCACTTTAGCACTACCTGAGAATGTGGATCAATTCATTAATAAGGGGGGTAATGTGGTTGTGGTGCAACTCTTTTAGCTTTGGTCATAACAGAAATCTGGGTGTTCTTGCCTATGGCACAATTCATTAATTCCTGGAAACTGGAATCCCAGTTCAGTTGGAATATCCAGTAAACCTGAGAGAATGATCTCAGAGCTACCTGGGAACTCATGTGCAGTGTTTTGCTGAGCTATGTAGGTTCATGTTGGACCTGGGAGAGTAAACCCAGGTTTTGTTTGGACTGATGAATGCAGGACACTTCATATTTTGAATATTTACTGCTGACTAATGGTTGATAACATTAGTTTACAACTGGAAACTTAAGTGTCAATGGGTAATTCAATTTTAATGACTAAGTTTCTATGTTAGCTTCTTTTGAGCCTTCTTTATGCAATGTCCTGTTATTGAATAGACTTTTAGTAAGACTGGCATGTAGGGTTAGACTGATTCTATCTTGGATTGTGCATGGGACTGATGTGTGAGTCCTATCAGGGACTAGATGATCAGGACTATGGATTAACAGCAGTAGCTCATATGCTTCCTGCTGTAGGAAATTTAGAACTTATGTTGAACCCAAGAATTCCTGTGATTACATTAGCCATAATCTCGAGATTCACATATATTGTCTTAGTTAGTGAAATGAGATTTCTGACCTGGGATTGGATATTAATAACAGTAGGAGCCATTGTTGTTTTGCTAAACCTTATTTAGATACGTATATCAGTTTTGACTAGTTGGGGTTGTTTTAGACTGAATTCGATCTTGGGACTGGTTGATGCAGTTGAAGTGGCTTGATTCAGTCCACATATGGGACTGAATGATACCTGGAAACTGGAACAACCAATTCAGGACTGATGTCCAGTTGTATTGAAATGGGTTTACATATGGACCATGTCACAGGTTCCTGTTTAGATGATTTTCCTGTAGGACTGTTATTTGGCCATCTAGTTTCAGGAAATTAGAGGCTGTCATACAGTGCAACAAATCTGACACACTGCTATTTGTGATATTGAATGAACATTAAGTCCTATAAATATCATGTCCATGTACAACCTATTATAGATTAATTCTTGTTCTTCATTAACATGTAGGGGTTCGATTCAACTAAAGAGGATTAGGTATAATAGTTTTAAGGAGTTGCATATTACTTGAGTTATATACAACTAGGAATGGTATTTAATGATCATTGTATTTAGATTTTGAGTAGTTAATAGGAAACTGGATTATATGATAGATTTAAGAAGAAGATTTGATTAGTGTATTTTAATCAAGATTATGATTTAGTAATAACCAATGTGAACTTGTCTTGATATTAATCAACTTGTACACATTATTAAATACAGGAGAACATCTAGCCCCGATCTTCACCCGTACTTTCCTGGAGCAAGGCAAGTACACTCTACGGTCTTGTGCATTTCATTATATCATGTGCTTTCTTGATTGACACATTGCAACTCGTCATGTATTTTCTAGTGCTCATGTTCCTTGTTCTTATTACTTGTACCTGGGGTGGGGAAATAGACTATTTATGTGACCAAACCCAAGAAACAACTCAGGTGTGTTTAGCTTAGACCCCGCATCGTGCACGCGGGTCCTAAGCCGTACCATTCATGTGCTTTCATGTACTTTTATGTGCTTTCATGTGCTTACCCCTAGCCGGTCACATACTTAGTTATATTTCAAACATTGTACACATATGTTCAGGAGATATACCTTGTACTTATTTCCTGTGATTCCTGAGATACCATGTTCTTTCATGTGCTTACATATCATGTTCTTTCATGTACTTTACACACCCTGTTCTTTCATGTACTTATTCACCATGTTCTTTCCTGTACTTTTTATGTTTTCTTGTACTTTTATATCATCATGTCTTATTCATTACCTAGAATTGTACTTGCTCCGCTCCTGAATAGGATATGTTGCAGGTATGCTTGCAGGACATTGTTCTACTCTATGGGCCAGAGCCCAGGATTTAGCTGAGCAGGATGAGGCTTAGCTTGAGGCTTCAGGTTTAGATTACTTAGCTTTACTTTGAGATATTGACTTTAGAGTTCATAGCACTTTTTATTCCTGTTGATTCTAGTACATTATAATATCTGGATTTGTGGATTATGGTAATCTTTCTAGGATACGTTATAGATGCTGTGATTTTTACTTGTCTTGATTATCTGGTTAGATTTCCCTAGCTTTTGGTACAACTTACTTCATTGTGTCTAACAATGAAGGCTGGACGTGTCCGACTCGTGTCCGATTATTCGGGAGCGGATCGTGACACATGCACCTTGGTGTGCTCCACAGTCTCCTTGCCTTTGCACTCGGTGCCAGGATATGTGGTACGTGGCTTTCGTAGCCACATAGTATGAGTATGAGCATCAACATTTTTTGCAACGTTATTTCGGTAGGAGATCTTCATATGACTACGTGTACGGGGCTAGCAGAGCCCTCATAAATCATCTCATCAAACTTTTGTTGGTTAAATTCAATGACCAACGTTTCGGCGAAGGATCCCATAATACAAGTGTCAGATTGTGTCACCTTTTTCTCGTCGAAGGTGAAAAATGTGCCCAGCAAAGTTGCTTTTTATTTTGGGTAGAAAAGAAAAAGTGTATGAGCTCCAGTGATGCAAAAATTAGTCTAGTCGGCCGACTAGTCGGGGACTAGTCGCTAGTCGGCCGACGCCGACTCGATTTGACGCTGGTCGGAGGAAAAAATCGGGGGTAGCAGCGAGGCGGCCCTAGTCGGCCGACTAGGCGGCCGTAGTCGGCCAGGCGGGCCTAGTCGGGCCGACTGCTGCTGCTGTAAAAAAAATGGGTAGGTCTAAAGTTGACCCTACCCAACCCGACCCAATATCAAAAATCCCTAAGTCCCATGGTCGACCAGAAGTAGAAGTCAGAAGGAGAAGAAACAAAATTTAAAAAAAAAACAAATCACCTGATCGCCGACCTCCGCCCACCTCCGCCGATCGCCGCCGACGCGACTACCTCCGCCCACTTCCACAGGTAAATTTATTTCTTCATCTTTTGCTTTTCTTGATTTTTTTTATGATGATGTTGCTGTATTTTTCCTTTTTGCTGCTGCTGCTGCTACTCTTTATTTTCGATTTTTGTTTGATGCTTTTTTTTTTGCATTTTTGGCTGTTGCTACTCTTCCTTCTTTTTTTTGTTGTTGGCATGTTGCTGTTGTCTTCTCCTTTTTTCTTTTCTTTTTTATGAGGATAGCTCTCTCTCTCTCTCCTTCTTGGTATAATTAAAGACATGCTGACAGAAAATGACAATTGTCCTTCTCATCTGATAGATTCATAGTTGTCCCTCTTATTTTTGTCCTAATTTTTCTCTGTGAAACAGAAAACGACAGCTGGGGAATGAACGCACCAGTGAACTGTCCCCTTTATTTCTCTTTTTTGCTTTTCTCTTTCCTTTCTTTTGTTTAAAATATCTCTCTTCAAAGAAGATAATATATGATTGGGCTGGGATAGATTTGGGCTCTTAACTGAAAGAAGATAAACTGAACTCATTTGGGCCTCGATATTTGGGCCTTCAAAGGATTATTTGGCTGATTTAAACTCCTCTTACACACACACACACACACACACACACACACACACACACACACACACACACACACACACACACACACACATATATATATATATATATATATATATATATATATATATATATATATATATATATTGGCATCTTGCATATATATTTTTAAATTAAAAAACTCAACGATTAATCCGACTAGTCCCCGACTAGTCTCCGATTAATCCGATTAATCCCTAGTCCCCGCAAACCGACTAGTAGCCGACTAGCGATTTTTACAACCTTGAGGAGCTCCCCTTTCGAAAAACTTCGTTACAACTCAAAATTGATTACAAATTTGTTGGAATACAAAATTTTGAGCCAAGTTGAGTTCTGGAGAGATTGGGCGATCGAGGTCCAATCAGTACGCAATTCCTATGCTCCGTTGACGATCTGACAAGACTATAAGAACTAAAAAGTGCAAGAACACGAAGCAAAAGCCTGTTGTTGATTGCTAGAACTTGACTGCTAGAAAGTGTATGTAGCTACCTTGTATATTATCCTCGAGAATTGGAAAGAACCAGTTATTTATAGAAAAATAGCTGAAGGTAGTTATTTCGTCTCTCCATGGAAATACGCTATCCGGCAGAAAGAAACTGCCACTTGGATAGATGTCCATTGTCTATCTAGCAGAAGCAATCTTATGAGCGAAAATCACTATTTTGCTTGGAACAATAACTAAATGCTAATGTGTCCCACCTCTTGCACACGAAGCGAGGCACATTCTTCTAAAATAGCACAAGGATAACACGTGGTGTTTGCGGTTGCAACTGCACAAACCATGAAATGATCATAGGAGAAAACGTGGGTGAACGGTTGTACATGTTTGTCAGCAACAAGCTAGAGCCTTCATGGGAAAGTCATTCTTAGTAGAGGCATGAAACATTTCATTGGAGCATACAGAGTACGATTCTTCCGTTGGCGAGTAGCCAGTGGAAAGTTCCTCCATGTTGAAAAAGTAACTTTTTTTTCAAGGTTGATTTGACTGATGCTTTTTGAAGACTGTCAGATATTATGAGCCATACCCCTTTGATTCTCGTAGAATGACAACAACTATTGTACCGACGAACTGCAACTTCAGGGTATTAATTGCATCTTAGTGGAAAAGGCAATTTATGTTGGTTATTCTCCTACGGAAGAAACATACTCCATGGATATTTCTCGTGCGGAAGAAAAGAAAGTCTCTTTGCCATATGACATAGACAAATAAAAGACTTTGCAACTCTCTCACTTCTCGAGGTTTATTCTTCATACTCCGTGACTACTGACGCTTCACATTTTTTAGACAATCTTTGGAAGAATATTTTCTTGGTAATTAGTGCCGAGTAAAGGGAATTTTGCCTGCTGGGTATCTTGTCCGCTGGATGCTTAAATTTCTCATGCGTCTAGCACACTCTGTTGTTTCCGCTGGAAACACTATTTTGTGTTGTATGTTAGTAATATTTTCTTGGACCATTCATATTTTTCATGCTTCTATGTTGTCCATACTTTTATCCTAGAATTTTACAAGTGACAATCATGATTACGGATACCAGTGTATTCGTACGACGCGTGGCCTGCGATGTTTTATACGTACTCGACCCACAGTATTCTGGGAGAGGGACATGACATGTCGGGGAGTTGCCTTGGAGTCGAGGAGGTTCTGTCAGGGTTTGGAGTCGAGGCAAGCCATCGACTAGTTTGTCGAACGTTGCGGCTGGTGCTGTCGGGAAAGTCTGTTGGCGGTTCGACTTTTTCGACAATGACGATCGTGATGGCTGGCGAACTAGTCGAAATTGGGTCACGATTTGGTCATAATGGAGACTAGCGAAAGTTAGGTCAAGGATTTTGCTAAAAGAAGAAATTCGACAGAGTTGTCAAATATATAGGATTGTAGGGATTTTAGATTTGATTCAAGAGATTTTATTTGGATTTGAATTCAATTTGCGTTAGTTTAGGATTTGGTTTTTTTATTAGAACTAGATAAGGGACTGATCGATTAAATTTTAAGAAAATTGATCCAATCTCATATTAATTGAGCGACGGAGAGGGAGACTTAAATTTTAGGGATTTAAAGAAAATCAGAAAAAAATTATAATTTTTTTTTATATAATAAACATATTATTTACTTATTTATTTATTTATTATGTAAAGCTTTTTTAATTATATGTTCCTTATAGAGATATTAACAAGCCTAATTTGATTAATAATTTATAAATAAATTAGAAAAAATAAATTCAAAATGTGGAACATATACTTACAATCGGATATCCTACCCATTTTGGAAGGGTTACGAGAAGAAGACGGTTGATTCCTCTTCCCTGTGTTAGATAGGGGAGAACACTAATTGTCAGAAATAATCTCTACTTTGTAGCCTTTTTGACTAATTAGCGTTTAGATTCTAAATTTTATATTAGCTTAGAGTTTAATTCCAGACATGTCCAATTGGAAAGTTTGAACCTTGAATTTTATTTTTGGTTTCATTTTTTCCATTGAGCTTTGCTATGCCTACAACCAAATGCTTACAATTTTCGTGTTTTTTTTTTTGTAACATAATGGCAAGACAGCAAAAGCCCAAAAGAGACCCAAAAATGGCCAGCCTACAAAACAAAGTCAAGAGCAAAGGAAAAAACGTGAGTAACATAATGGCAAGATGGTAAATAGATGTCTAGAGGCAGGCTTGTAAATATTCAGTATTACAACTTGTAAATAGAGATGTTTGGAGACTTATTCCTATCGAATTTTTCTTTCTTACCGGTGTTCAGAAATGTAAATATTCAGCGATTATACTTGTAAATATTCAGCGATTATACGTTTTTTTTTTTGTCCCGGCAAAAAAAAAATGTTTAAACTTTTTGATCTTTTTTTTGACCCTTTTTTCCTTTTTTTTTTTATCTTTTTTGCCGTTTTTTTTTGTCATTTTTATCGTTTTTTTGTCATCTTTGTCGTTTTTATCGATTTTTTGTTTTTTGTCGCTTTTTGTCATTTTTAGTCCTTTTTTTGTCCTTTTTTTTTTGTAGTTTTTCCTCTTTTCTGTCACTTTTTGTCTTTTTTTGTTGTTTTTAGTAGTTTTTTATCCTTTTCTGTCTTTTTTGTTTCTTTTTGTCATTTTTGTCTTTTTTTGTCTTTATGTCTTTTTTTATCTTTTTTGTTATTTTTTGTTGTTTTCTCTCTTTTTTTGATATTTTTTACGGGTTTTGTCGTTTTTAGTATTTTTTTTGTCCTTTTTTTGTCATTTTTTGTCATTTTTTTCGTTTTTGTTAATTTTTGCCATTTTTCGTCGTTTTTTTTTGTCGCTTTTTACCATTTTTAGTCGTTTTTTTGTTGTCTTTTGTCTTTTTTGTCGGTTTTTAGTACTTTTTTGTCGGTTTTTTTTTTGGGTCTTTTTTTGTCGTTTTTAGTATTTTTGTTGCTTTTTGTCATTTTTTTATTATTTCTGTCGTTTTTTCGTCTCTTTTTGACACTTTTTTTTTCTTTTTTACCGCTTTTTGTCGTTTTTGTTGTCTTTTGTCGTTTTTTGTCTTTTTTGTCGGTTTGGTCTCTGTTTTGTCCTTTTTAGTATTTTTTTGTCATTTTTTTGCTTTTTGTCATTTTCTGTCGTTTTTTTTGTTTTGGTCATTTTTCGTCACTTTTTTGTCTTTCTACCGATTTTTGTTCCTTTTTTTTGTCTTTTGTCTTTTTTGTCGTTTTTAGTAGTTTTTGTCACTTGTCGTTTTTACCGGTTTTTGTTGTTTTTGTCTTTTTAGTTGTTTTTTGTCTTTTTGGTCTTTTTGTCTTTTTTATCGTTTTTTAGTAAAATTTTTAATTTTTTTAATCCTTTTTTGTCCCTTTTTATTTTTTTGTCGTCTTTTGTCGCATTTAGTCGTCTTTTTTTGTCAATTTTCTTTCATTTTTGTCATTTTTTTTTTATTTTTTGTCATTTTTTGGTCATTTTTCTTTATCGTTTTTGTTGTTTTCTGTCATTTTTGTTGCTTTTGTTTTATTTTTTTTTTGTCTTTTTTGTCGCTTTTTTTTTTTATATCATTTTTGTTGTTTTTTGGTTTTGTGTTTCTTGTTAGAATTTATTGTACCCTGTCGATTCATGAGATGAAGAACATAAATTAAATTGCGGAAGCGTACCTGAATCCATTGCTAGGCTTCATGGATCTTGAAGCGGTCGTCCTTTTGTGGGGTTCGATCTTCCAACTTGCTACGACCCTTAATGCAAAGATGAATCCAAATTCTTTGTCCCTCTTTCTGTTGATGGGAATGCCGAAGAGAAAAAAGAGGAACCTCTCTTTTGGTGGCCGTATAAGTTGGGGACCATAACCCTAATGAATACATATATTTATATGTTTTGATATTTCTAATTTGGCCCCTCATCAAATTAGATTTATCTCCGGTATCTACACATTAATTCCATGACAATTATACTCTTAAGCCAATTTTCCAAATATACCACTTTAATTTGACTTAATTATTTAGATAGCCCAACACAATTAATTTTACACGTGTGGCCCATATTATTGAATAATTCCAACAATCTTCCACTGGGCCACATATGTAACCTTATAATTGTGTTAACCTTAGTGAGCTCATAAATTGCTATCTTAATTCTTAGGGTATATCCGGACAATCTCGCCCATTAACCATATCAACATAGGATCAGCGGCATTCGTCATATATAGCGTAACTAAACCATCAATGGTCACATATATCAATTGTAGTGCCCCGTCCCTACATCGTGCCCCGTACTCTGTCCACGGGGTGCGCGAGAAAGGAACACTGTCGCTATCGATTCGGTCGGGACCGATAGGTCGGGATCGACCGAGTCAATTGAACGGGAACGGTTGAATTAAGATCCATTCCTCGTTATGGAATGTCTTCTTCGGAACCAAGTCCCATATTCAGCGGGCTGCGCCTCGAGGATTGACTCTGCGGCTGAGTCGGGAGAGACCTCCCGTTGTTCTGCTTTTCACGCCGCTTGCGTTGGTTTTGGCTTTGTTTTCTGAATGCGTTTTCGTGAATATTTTCGATGGTTTTCATGGCTTACGTTTCGAACTCGCAGTTCCTATCGAACTCCTTGAATAATGCAATGTTCTAATCGGTTGCTTGTGCGATTTCAGGTAATCGCGTAGGCGACGTCCAGCGCGACCAACAAGTTCTCTCGCCGAAGTAAACTCAAGGTGAGTGGCTGACCCTTCTCTTCTCGACCCCTTCTTAGGCAAATTGATAGTGTTGCTACGGATGAAACAATGAATGCAAGGGCACGAACATGATGAAAATGAACAAGTTTCAAAGAGAATGTAGGCTATATCTTCATAACTAAAAAGAATTGTCTTTGCACGGTCATGGGACAACTCGTGCACGAGGAACGGCTTCCTCGAGCGATACCCCGAGACACGGGATCGTTTCGGCCTAGGAGGAAGTAAAAGATAGATGTGCTCGACGAAAGCAAAAATATGGTTAGTCGGGAGAACTTGCAGTGGGGCTCGCTACCCGCGCTGAAAGTGTCGCCGTCTAACCCAGTTATAGTCCAAATATGGCTTGTGATGCCAGTGACCTTCACGAACACAAATTTGCATACGAAAATGATAACAACTGACAGGAAAGAACATTATAAGTCCCAAAGGCGCGGCACGGTCCGCCGGGGGTAAGTTCCGAAGTAAATTACATTATGCTTGTCATTCTCGCATTGAAATTCATTAGGATGGTTAGAAACATTCATGAACTAAGTCATATAAACTCATTCAACCAAATGAGAGCTTGGAACTTAAATAGCCACGCACCAGTACAGAGTGTAATGTACTGATCCTCGCTCTCCACGCAGGTACCCCGAACTACGAAGGGCGTGCCACTTGAAAGCTCAAGGCGAAGTGAACTCTTTTGAAGCCTCGTCCGCGTGTAAAGGCTTGTTTTCTGGATTCCTTTTGAAGAAGACCCGCACTCAGTCCAAAAGAAGATGGCGGCTCGACTCGCCTCGATAGCAGGTGGAAAGATGTTATATTTTGCTTGTAAAAAAGGGGATGTAATGTAAGGAACGACCTATCTCATCGGCGTTCATTTTGTAAGTCGAGTCATGTTGTAGCCCGCACGGCAATGATTGTAAAGGAGTCTATGTAAAGTTTTATTATCATCAATGAAAAAGTCTATTTCTATTCCAAATGCGTCATTCAATTTCTCTGCGTACTCTAACTTGATGTTGTGTTTCGGATAACCTTATGACTATGCCTTGTGCGATCGCAACTTAGGTTCGCACGGCATCACGCCCGGGGGACGACTATCGATTCTACGGAATCGGGGCGTGACATCAATATAGCTAAACGACATAGATCAATCATGGATGCGTAGCATAAAAATTACACGCAATGTTATCAATACATGTCTAATTCCAACTGGTCCTCCTTAACTTTAGTGAGATCAAATACTTTAGCATAATGAAAACAGAATGAACTGAATTTTCCATATATCTGACCAGATAAATATCCAAAATACTTTAATACATAAATGTGTCAAAAACCAAATATCATCCAAATACATAAAATACAAACTCCTACTGTATTGCCATATTCTTAATTAAGATAACACCCATATGAGCAGTATGCTCATGAAAGACCCTGGGTGATAATGCTTTTGTGAGCAGATCCGCTAACATGGAGTTTGTCCTAATGTGCTATATGGACACTTTTACCATTCTGAATTCTTTCCTTCACAACTAAAATTTTTATGTCAACATCATTTGACTTATACAAGTTCTTGTTGTTATTAGAATATAGTACTGCTAATTTATTGTCACACCATAATTTAAGTGGTCTTTCAACACTACTGTAGGCGCAGCCTTGTGACAAAAATTCGTAACCATATTCCCTGAATGGATGTCCCACAGCATGTTATAAATCTTGCTGCCATGGTGGAAGAAATTATGAGTGCATGTTTGACACTCATCCAAAATATATCTCCATTAGTCAGCATAACCTGATGTGGATCTCCTACTATGTTGGCATCCAACAAAATCGGAGTCGAAATACCTTATGATCTCCAGAATTATCCGATCTCCTACAAAGAGCATATAATTTCTTGTTCTCTATTAATTACTTAAGTAGTTTGGCTGCTACCCAACGATCCATCCATATTTGCTTAAATATCTGCCTAACATCCTAATATGTACGTAATATCTTGACGCGTACATACTTGAACATACATTAGACTCCCTACAACTGATCATGAAGGAAAAATTGTCACCCCCCAATTTTCGAATTAGGGGTATTTTCGTTATTTTTCAAGTTTTATAATTTTTAGAAATTTTATTTGATTTTATATGATTTTTAGGGATTTATTTGATTTAGTTAGAATTTTACCCAATTCGGACTTAAGTTGGAGACCCGGGTAGCCTAGACACTAGTGGGACCCACATACTAGCTGGGCTTGGCCCACATACCATCCTAATTAGGCTAGAAACCATAAATCCAACTTCCATGGCTTAATTAGTCATTTTAGAGGCTTGATTAGTTAATTAGAATTAAACCGAACCGAACCGAACCAAACCCGAACCAAACCAAGTCTATTGGGTTTGAGGGCTTATTGGATCACCACCCAAACCCAATAAGACCCCATGGCCGGCCAAGTAGAGGAGCACCCCCCCTTTGCTTCTCCACAAAGCAAACTCTCTCCCTCTCTCTCAAATTTCTTTCTTTCTTCCAAGCTTCTTCTCTCTCCAAGGAAAACCTAATCTAGGTATGCCATAAATTTCCTATTTATTACTCTTTAGCATTTATGGCTTTCACAATAATTGTAGAGGAGGTGATTCTCCACACTTTGCCCATAGATTTCATAGGTTTTCCTAGAAATCTAGGTTAAGAAATTAATTAGGGGTTTTCATATATATATATATATATTTTTATTTTTTTGTTTTTTTTGTTTTTTTTTTTGTATATATATATATATATATATATATATATATATATATATATATATATATATATATATATATATATATATATTTGTGTTTGTGTGAGAGAGTGGTGGTGTTGATGTCATGAGATGGTGGTGGTGGTGTTTGTGTGAGAGTGTGTGTGTGTGCTTGTGTGAGTGTGTGTGAGAGAGTATGTGTGTGTTTGTGTGAGGGTGTATATGTCACGACCCGCACCCTAGAGTAAGGACACGATAACGTAACAACGCCCAGCCTACGCCGTAGTGTCGGCGGTAGAACGCTGTCCTAGATCTCATGCATCTAACAGTATAAGGCTAAGCAGTTTATACTCCCCGAATGGGGGTGACATAGCAGAATGTAAACTCAATCACATCTAAGGTAGAGCATAATGGAAGATAGATAAAACATGAAATCCAAAAGAGATACAGCAGATAGAAGTCTAAGTGTCTAAGATACAAACTCAGAATACATCTCAAAACTCAAATACAGTAATCCATAAATATAACTCAAGACGACTGAAAATAAACTATAAGCAAAATCCTAGCTATCTATACACCTCTACTGTCTCCTCTAGGCTAGCAGACAACCTCCAGGCTATCTGTAAAATTTATCAACAGGTCCGAGCACAGTACATCTCAACAGTTCATAGCAGGTTAGAAAATATAAACATGCAGTAGAGTAAGATACAGGATCTGAAAGAAATACAGTATGTAAACAGGGAGAGAGAACTATAATAGAAATATCTACTATAAATAGAGAACTAACAGTGGCTAGTGATGTAGAGTACATGATAACACATGTGAACATGACAGATTTGTACATGATCTACACTAAAGAGTTGCATATGATCTACACTACTATAGAATTGTTCACATGACTACTAGTACTCTCCCGTTTCCCCAATCAATACACAAGGATCTAAACAGATTATGTTATTGTACATGATATCACATGGGGGCCCATGAAAGAGTGCACATGATAGTATAAGGGTTCTGTGAACATGAGAGTATAAGATTCACAAGAGTGTACATGTATGGTGAAAGCACAGGAGTACATGATGAAAGTGAAATGCACATGACACAATGTACCCGATGCTCCCGAAGGGGATAACATCGCATGAAGAGATCCATATAGTACTAATCCGTAATAATGTCGTGACAGCATCAAGTATAATAATCTAAAGCAGGAATATAATTCTAAGCAGGATATGAAATGATCAGATAATGTACTCGCCTGGTGTCTGAATGTCCAAAGTAAATATACTGTTCGAGGAGAGGTGTCTGGCTCCTAATCAGAACAGCACAAGTCACAACAAGTCCAAAATGGCAATACGAAATTCTATTATGCATTCTACATGATTCTAGGTCAATCTAGACCAAAGTCAACTCTTGGTCAACTTGGTCAACCCTAAAAGTCAAACCTAGGTCAACTATGGTCAAACTAGGTCTAACAAGTCTAAATTAGGTCAAACAAGTTATTCTAGGTCTAAACAAACTAAGTATATGCAAATCAAGTATCCAAGATAGCTACTAACTCATAGCCTAAGTCACTTGCTAAACCAAGCAAAAAACTAAACCATAAGCTAACAAGGCACACAAACTTAGTCATATAATGTATATATATTATTCACATTCACATATTCATATACATAGATATATATATATATATATAGGAAAGCTATATATATAGGCACATACATATATATATATATATATATATATATATATATATATATATATAGAAAGAGAGATAAAAGAGTAAGTGAGTATGTGTGTGTTTGGCATGTGTGTGAAAGGATATGTGTTAATGTTATAAAATTTAGTGATAGGTAGGTGTATGTGACATGAAATACATGATGTCAAAGGGTGTATGAATGCATGTGTGTAAAAGGTTATAGATTAACTCATTTTATAGAAATACATACATACATACTTACCTTGTATACATGCATACATACATGTCATGTATATTACATTTACATGATACATGCATGTATACTTGTATTATATTATACTTACATTCATGCATATTAGATACTTGTATTTATATTAACATATTGCAAACATTCATTTCATTCATGCATCTATGCATTACCTACATGTTTTATACATATGCATACATTGTATATTCATATCATTTCATACATTAACATAGAGACATACAAACATGCACACATCATATATTTCATACATTGTATTACCTTACATATTATGTTATATATTATCATTCATTTCTTTCATATATTACATTATCTTCAAGTTGAATACATCATATATGGATACAATACATTATCTTGCATGCTTGCATTCATATACTCTACATTACCATACATGTTATCATTATATATTACATTACAATATTTATACATTATGCATTTATATCTATCATTACATATATCTTGCATTCATATCTAGCATTCATCATATAATTTCATGCATACATTATATATCATTCTTTTATTCATGCATTGCTTATATGCATTATATTAATTGCATTCCTACATGCTTGCATTCAACCATATATATACATTAATGTAAAGAGAATATATATCATATATATATCATTTTATTCATCTAACATATCATGCATTACATACTCTATATTTATTTAATATCCATACTACATAGGCTCATAGGTTACACAAAATACATATATTGTATAGTCACTATTCTACTTAAAACCAATACTGTACCAATTGGGCATTCACTAAATTCTAGGATTAAA
>JANAVB010044216.1:16965698-17150698 GCA_029216955.1 Iris pallida | reverse complement strand
GTAAGTTACAAATACTATATAAAATCTAGCTCAACAAAGATATCTGTTTACAAAAGTTAGCTAATTCCAAAAGTTTTTCCCAACAGAATGATGGAGATTTGAACAACAGTAGGATTTTTGCTGGCCAGCCATATACTTATTGTATAATCATCACTTGTTAATGCCAACATATGAGGCTTTGTCGGATTCCAGCTGACGCAGTTCACGGTCATTGAATGGCCACACATGACTTGCATTGGCTCTTGATGATGTCGTTGCCAAATAAATATCTGCCAAGAAGTGGTATCAGTACTGAGTGCAAGCATAATACAGGTAGGGGACAGAAATCTAAAGCAGTTTCGACACCTAGTAACATATAAGATTGACAACACATTCCTAAAATCTACAGCACATCTTAACATTTTCTAAATGCTAGGAATTTCTACCCACACATATTTTGTTCAATGTTTTATTTAGAGCTTTCGCTATGTGCTTGACCAAGACTGGTTAACAATTAACAGAACCAACCAATTGCAGTTACATGCCAACTTGGAAATTTTTAGTTCAAAGGTATTTTTAGTTCAAAGGTGAAGTTTTGGGAGTACAATTCATGAATTACTTAATATACTGAATCCCTACCAAAATAACAGTAAAAGAAAGAAATGAAGAAACATACTGAACTTCTACAAAGTTTGGATTTATATGACATAAAAAGAAATGGTTTCATGTATATAAAAGTTAAATTAATAATAAAATTCAGGGGGGCAGGGGTGCAGTACAAACTGGAATAGTACCTGTGAATCCTCACTACCGCTAGCAATGAATAAGCAATCCTATCCACCAAGCAAGACCTAATTCCATATTTCCTTTCTTGTGTCCCCTAAACCTATCTGGTTCTTTGAGACTCTCGTGAATCCTCCATAAATGAATTTCCTGGTTGTTCAGGTTGACAATCAAGTACTTTCCATCCTAGAAAGAGAAAGATATGTGACCGTATGCTCCTCCGAAATGACATGCTCTTTCCCATTTCTGAAGTCATGAATCCAGATTTCTTTGTTTGAGCATATGCTGATAAGTAAATGCCCGTCAGGAGTAACAGCAAGATCTGACACCTTAGGCATCCTCTCCCCCTCCGAAACATCTAGTTTATTTCCCTCTAAATTGCACGTATAGATGCAATTACATGGTTCACAGCTGCCACATACTATTTTCTCTGAGTGAGGAAACCATGCACATGAGTTGATAATACGGTTAACAGGACTATTCAATGTGAGGTTGCACATTCCACTTGCCACATCCCACAATTTAAGGACTTCTCTGTTGCCATAGGTGAGAATCATTGTGTCATCTGGACTCCATGCTACAAAGGATACTGGCCTAGCATGGCCCTCTAGAATGTGCTTCAATGAGACCACATCATCCTCTTTCACCTGAATTATTAGAAAATACCACAAAGAAAACAAATGTTCGTTGCAGCAATGCATAAAACAAATGGGACTGTCAAGAACAAATATGTTATTTATTCCCCTTGAAGCACATTTCCTCGAGATATACAAAGAACTTGTGGCATGTCTAGATAAAGTTCTTGTAGCATGCTACTGCATATTTGGAAATATGTAAATTAAGTTCTTTATTATAACTTGAATGTATTCCGTGTACATTAGTATAGTTTTGGACAATAGTATAAAGGTGTACCCAATCCTGATGTAGACCGTATAGATATTTCACATGATCAATTACCTCATCAATGGCATGCATGAGTTAAGTCTTATTAATTGCTATTCCAGAACCAAACAATACCTACACTATATAAAAGCCATGTCCATAGTCCATTCTATAAACCAAGTTATATTGCTCCAGCAAAGTAAAATAGCCAATTATGAGTCATGACCAGCAATAAGTCACTTGAAAATGAGAAGATTCCAATATATTTCTCTCAAATATATTGTCATTTCTATCAACGCAACAAACAAAGGATCTTAAAATAAAACCTACCTGATTGTCGTGATAAAACTGGTAGTGAAGGAGCCATCCTAGAAACGCAGAAGGCAACTATTGCCAACACCTAGAAGAGCATATTTCACATCCGAGAAAAGATCTTAATTTCAGACTCAAGAATATTGTCAAAGAATGCAACATTTGAATGCAAACTGCTTGAAGTTCTCTGCATAGAAAACACCAACAGAGTTAGATTCTCCAAAACTTGATTCTCAATTGCTCTCTAAATTCTAAAATAAAATGACATTCAAAATTGCAGAAGCCACAATAGAGCATAGAATATTCATTATCACGGAAGTTAGAGATATATGCTTCAGAACATGTATCTGCAGTTTTTGGCACAACATTCCCAAATATTTTTCGTTTACCGAATTGACTAGAAAAGAGTCCCACAATGTCAGTATCGGTTAGTATCGGCATCGATGGGTATCGGATCAGGACATGACAAACCGTATCAGTATTGGTCGTATCGAATTGGTATCGACCGATACTACAGACTATTGTTAAATGATCCGACCTTCATCTCCATGAACTAGACATCTGATCCAAGCCTCGGAATGGCAATGAAAGAAAACTTGTCCCATCTTCCAAATGCTAATACGGAATATGGCTCATTGCTTTTGGTGCAGCTTTTATAGCTCTGCTGCAGCTAAACTTCAGATACATGTCTTAAATTGGACAAACTCAATCTTATGGCATTAAAAAGCTCCTTACAAAAGCTATAACAGAGTTGACATATCATAGCATCTGCATATGTATTTGAAGAAAAAATATTGTTTGAGCCGGACGCAGTGCACCCGATTTCTCTCCAACCATTGGATTGTCTAGGGATGTGTGCATTCACACAACTCCATGGTAATCTAACGGTTGGCATGGAACAAGTGCGCTGTGTCCGACACACCTAGTAATTTCTCGCATTCAGCTTCTTAACTACTTTGCTTTAGCTTCTCACTTGAATTAAACTTTGAACCTCTCAATTGGAATAGAACAAATCAATCATTTCAAAAGCATCATAAAAATTACAAGGCAGCCTTTTGTATAGCCTCTAAGCAACAATTCAACAATGTACCAATTTTTTAACCTAACTAGAAAAAGAAATCAATGATGTCCTATGACTACAAGCTTATCTTAACTTGTAGATTAATCCTAGTTTCCAGATAGAACTCCATTGAGGTTCACCAATGATGAAGTCGGCTCTTCATGAGTTTCCATAATTTAGAGTTTAAACTATATAGAAGTCAGTGAACACCAGAATAAAAAAAATGTACCATAAATTAGAGTACATAATTCACTATATATATAAAAGTCAACGAACACCAGAACCAAATAAAAAATGTACCACAAATTAGAGCAAACTAATTAACTATATAGGATAATACGAAGGTCAGGTCATCAGATAGAGACAAAGACCCAATGTGGGCTGCAAAAAAAGCATAAATATTTTTTTGTTTACCTCCATGTTTGCATAAATATTTGAAATCACACATGAACGTTCAGCATAAGATCACCCACTCAATTGCTAAGGATTATATATATATATATATATATATATATATATATTCAAAATTCGAGGGGTGTAGCCACGGCCCCTCGGGACCAGGTAGCTACGCCCCTGATCATATGCAACATTTGCTCTTATTTAACACTTTGAAGTTTGAATTGATGTGTATTTGAGGAATAGAAACAAATGGTTGTCAGTTACCTTATAGTGATGATATTGATCAGCTGATATGTCTCCTATGGTCTTGTAGATGGTTTTTCCTACACAAGTAGAAGTATTAGATAACATAAAAGGACTAGGATAGTTCGTTTTCTCTATAGGAAGGAAAATTACAGAGGTACTAGCATGAACAAAGGTGTTCTAGATGTTGGGTTTCCTTCCATCCTCTGCAGCTCCTCCTACCTACAATTAGTCCCATATCTGTCAATTCAATATAACAAGTACCAAACAGCAGATATTCTGGTTTCTACCGAATTAGATTTGCCAACATAAAAATATCCAACAAACCAAACAACAGATATTCTAGCTAATATAACAAAAAGTTTTAACATCTAAAAGTATCCAACAAACCAAACAGCAGATATTCTGCTTTCCACCGAATTAGATTTGCCATGATTTAATTAAAAACCAAAAACTTTACAAATGCCAAAAAATTAAAATAAGATATTGCAGTTTCATAGGAACAAATCAATAGAAAGGGTATCCCAATGCTAACGAGGCTCCTCTTACTCAGGGTCGAAGGAGAGTGCAGCCTTATATATCTTAGTATTCCCTTCACAAATTAATTGGTTGGTGAATATCACAAACGAAAAGCTATAAGAAAAAGGACTAAATTAACTAAGGTGCAGATTCTTATTTATTCAAAATGTAAAATTCAGGACAACTTAAAGAGATGATGAAGTTACCCCAAATTTACGACCATGGCAATACAATGGTAGCCCTGCATTTGTTCAGCAACACTTGTACCAGATCTTTCTTCTAGTAGAACCCGGCGACGGGTACAAGAAAACCCTTAATATTTCTTGCATCTAAGAATGCGGACTAAAGGAACATGAAATAGATGGTGACTAGTGACATGTTATACATAATAAGAGAAAACAAATACTCATGAATTTAATAGTAGTTTTCTCGTTTGGAAACTGGCATTGGGCTTCATGTCACTGGTAAGAAGTAAAACACTTTAATTATGATATTTATCCAAAAAAAAGGAGAAGGCCATGTATACCATATGTATTGCAAGACACAATTTACATCTTACAAACATCATGGTGTGTGACGTACAACACTGCTAGAAACTTTTAATTTTTCTAACTCACGCCACAAACGCGTAGTAGATAAGTCCAAGAGTTTGCCTTAGCAGTGTGTATATTGAGATAAAACAGTTGTGTTGCCTGTGTAAGTGAACAAGAAGTGTAATATAGCTTTGGATAGAATAGAGAAAAAACATTGTAAGATGTAAATTGTGAGGAAAAAAAACTTTCTTACACTTTGGAAGTAGTCCAAACTCTGTCAGTAACCAACAATTTGGTCACTTACAAAATGTGGACTACTTTTGTTATGCCGTTTGGCATCTCCAAAGAAATCATCACTTGCTAATATTATTATGCCATTTTCACTTCCATCCATAGTTGTACTACTTTTGTGTCGTATTCATGTCGATGCAATATAGCTAGCAGTTTTTTCTTTATATCGTTGTCTCGTATTAATGTCTGTGCCACATAGCTAGCTGGTTTTTTCAACTAAATTGGTAGTTCAACATTAAAAGTTGTGGACTCAGTTTTCCGCAGCAGCATCCCAACCTCGTGCTTACTCTACACATTTTGATACCTGGATATGCCAAACAAGAAGCAAACACGGGACATCCTTCTCCCAAGAAAGATCTGTCAAAGTCCACCTCCCCTCTGAGTCTACACAAATTATAGATGTTTAGATTGGTTGGATATAGTTCGTCCAAAAAATTAACACAAAACTTGTATAAACTATTCTCCTATATTCCAGTTAGAGAAACCCCGATAATAATGTGTTCCAAAATTTGGATCTCCCAACTCACCCCGAATTCTAGAAGAAGAAAAAGAAGACATACAACATATTGTAAGGTCAAAATTACTTCCATTACTTAATTGACTTCTTCTCATGTCATGCTTTTTTTTTCCTTAGCTTTCTCACTGTCCTATTTTTAAAAAATTTATTAGTCCTGCATATTATATATTTTATTAAATAATGTAGTCATATTTATGATGTGAAAACATAGTACTGCATACTTGAGAAAATTAGCCATCATCATTGTCATCCAAGCATCTTTTCAAAGGATCAGCTCAGCTATGAAGCATGACGAAACTCCACAAAGAATGACAAAGTTAATGGCTGGTTGTCATACCTGAAGTAACTAGTAAGCCCTTTATTTTGATGCCAAATGTAGCTATGAGCAAGAGAGCACCTTCTTATAAAAACCTAGAAGGCACTAGGAATATTGATCCATAATAAAATTTAATATCCAACTAGACTATAAATGTGTAGGCTTTAGATATCCAACTCGGTTTGGTTGGGTTCTGGATACCCACTACCCTCCCGGTAAGGATGGAGGTTGTTGCAAAAATATTTCTTGTGTGTAACATGTGTCAGAGGAGTGCTCAAGAGTCATGTTAGACTTGGAAATTTACATCATTGTCATCATCATCAGAGTCTCTCCCATCAGAATAGGGTCACATTGGCTAAAGAATTGACAAAGATTTTATGAACAGTTGGTAAACCCTATATGTTGGTGCAAAATTTCTAGCCAAGGTTTCTATCATCAGAGGGCAATGCTATAAAACCTAGAATGTCAATTGGCTAGTAGTATGCCCCTACCTTTTGGCTATGCAGTTTAAACGCATGCAACCAAAAAGGTACCATGATACTATTTGCTACAGGGAATCAGATTCTGCTCCAGAACACACTGAGCCAGATAAAAGGAAACTTGCATGCAAAATAAAATCCACTATTAAAGTACAGTAGAGAGGTTTCTGCAGGAATCCGTCATTCTCTGTTCTTTTCTGGTATTCTTAGAAAAGAGAATGACAAATATGGAAACATTGTCTTTAATGTAAAAAGATTACAACGATTTCACTCTCACGATTTCACCCATCAGAATAGAGTCGAACATGTTAAGCGCCCTTGTGGCTGCACATCTTGGGACCACTTAATCATATGGAAGATTAGAAGCAAGGTTCAAGGCTGTGACAGGATAAACGATTTGTTGTTGAATATAATGTGTATATCAGACCTAGTCTGCATCATGGGACTTGTTGCACACAAGCAAAAATAGATTGATTTTGATTTTCAAGTAGAACAATCATGATTTACATATTGTCATTCCAAGAGTTGCATCATGGGACTTGTTGCATAATTTTAGCGAAATCTGAACAGAGACAAAGTTTTGGGATATGCATGGTATGAGAAGCACAAAGTCCTTACAAATCAATGGCCCTCTAACACTGCCAATACAGATTATAAAGGTTGATTGTAATTAAAAGTAAGTGAAAAGGAATCTTAAATCACAATAGTTGTTTAGCTACACAGCTCGGTGAATATTCCCCAACCTATTATACACAATAACCAATCAAGACCCTAACATATTCTAGACAATAACCATAAATTCCTACTAATCATCGACCCAAACCCTAACCCAACGAAAATTGACACCATAATGAAGAATCAATCAAAGAAGGACACAAAACCCATGGATTCATGGAAAATATGATGAATAAAGAGAAAATCATATGATATCAAACGAATTCGAATAGATCTATAATCGAGTGAGAATAGGGTAAAAGAGACAAAGGATGGCAAGAGGATAGTACCTGGTGTCACTGAAAGATAGAGAGAGAGAGAGAGAGAAGGTCAAAACATTGGCGATTCCTAATGCTTCCTTCCTACCAGACGGAGGGGGTTATATGGAGTTGCTGCTACTGTGAGGATAGTGTAAGAAGAAGGAATAGTTGGAGGAAAGAAGCATTATGGAGAAGAGGAATATAGGAAGGAGGATAGTTTATTCTGGAGAAGAAGGAGAGGAGAGCAGGGGAAAAGTTTTATGAAAGGAGGAGCGGGCACAGTGAACTTTTTGGAAAACAATTTAACACCTTCCCTAACAGTTGTAACGTTTCTATATAAATAATATTTTTATTTAGAACGTAACACTTTTTCCTTGTAGTGTTGGAACGATATAAAAGTCTATATAAACAATTTTTCTAGAAATTAAAATAAAATAGATTAGGAACATTTTTCTGGTTTGGAACACTTTTGTTCCGTTTCAGAACCTAGGTACGGTAAATAAACGTTTCAGATTGAAAAAAGCATAGTGTTCCTAATTTGCCATTTTGGTGTAGTGAACGTTTATATTTAAAGGAAATACAAAGTTTTACAATTAAAGAAAATGATACAATTGCTTTCTATTTCTAGGTTGGCCTCAGCATACCCAAATCTTCCCAGTGCTAAGAATGATCGCGGCTAAACCTGAAAAATGTTGGTTATCCAGTCAGGATTGGAACAAGTACACAAACCGACGGCAATGTAAAACACAATAGAATTAACAAGACATGAAAATAGCATATGAGATATAAAAGCTGTGAGAAAACTGATGACATAGCGCGAGAAAGAAGTAAACAAGGAAAAACTAATAAAAGACATCTATCTAGGTGGTGTGAAATATCTGTTTCAACATGTGGACGGCTAGGGGGTAAATAAGGCACACTGCACGTGTCGTGCGCAGCGGCTAGCATTCAAGATTAGACATATTGGAATAGTTCTGGGTAGTCCACATGTGTACTAAGATATTTCCCCTCCCGACTACTCCGTGTGACGAGCGTGTCAACAAGCAGCAAGATATATGTATAGACATGAAATGAAAAGACTACTATGAATCGGAAAGCAATCAGAAAGTGCACTTATCTGTGGTCCTGAGCTGGTAAAATCGTTAGTACCATTGCAATCCAGAAAAGTCCAATTACCTAGGGTTGATATGAAAAGTCCAAAATCGTCCAAGAAATAAGGAGTATGATTAGGTTGGTCATGATCAAGATTAATAAAAAAACTCATTTAAGAGGCGTAATTCTTTATAAAAGATAATGTATATATATACTTAGAAGATAACTATTCGAATTAATTTACAAGATAAATTTAGAAAAACCTTTAAGAAAATACCATTTAAACCTTGTAAATCCCTTTTAAAAATACTTTGATATTTAGATATATAAATTAAATGTCCTATAATCATCTATATCTGTAGATCTCAAAACATAAACATTTCATGTAAAACTTTATTTATAGAAATTATAAAAATTCAAATTGAACATTAAGCTCATAAGTCCAATATATTAATCCAATAGAGCCTTAATTAGTCTACATAAATTAATGATAAAACCCTAATTATTTAAAAGCCTAAAACATATATTTATATATTTAGAAACTAATTTTCGTAGCAGAATACTTCTAAGAATATAATTAAAATATAGATACTCTTTTAGGACGAATTTCTAATTTTTGTGAAACATAATTATTGTCGAAGCATATTAGAAAATATCTATAACTGCCTAGATGTAATTAAACTTCTTTAAGAAATATTTATTTAATATCAATAGTTAGTAAAATTATAGATATAATTAATAATAATATAATAAACTACTACATCTTGTTAGAAATACCATAACTAAATTACTAATGAAATACAAAGTCTGTATAATATGAGTCAGATTTGTCCTACTCTCGTTCTATAACAAAATAATAATAAGAGTAATAATGATAATAAATAAATATCAATATTCATTAATTATCTATACAGAACAGTAAATACATAAATTAATACCAATAAAATTTTCAATTACTTAGAACTGATACTATTTCGTATAAAATAAATAACATAGTATTATATATCCCTATACTATGGAAAGGAAAACAATTATAACATTGTAACACCTATAGCAAACTTTTCCAACCACTCTCTCTCGGTTTCCTAAAAGTGGCATTTATTTAATGCCACTTCCCAAATCAGTAAGAAAGGGAGAGAGAGTTCAGACTAAAGAGAAAGGAAGCTGAAGGGAGCAGATGAAGAGAGAGATCGAAAGGGTTTACCGAGTTCGTCGGAGGCGGTTCGATCGACGGCGGAGCTGGGGACTCCGCGTCGTCAGGCACCGGAAGGATCAGCGGAGCGGGGGCTTTGGGGGTCGTCGGCGCGCAGATCGATGCGGCAGACACGGCTCAACAGAGAGGAACGCCACCCAGTGGTGGGGCGGAGGCGCTGGAGGGAGCGACGTCCCGGCGGAAGGTGACCGCCCGCATGGATGGCCGGGAGGCTTCGACGCGGAAGGCTCACCACGAGGGGTCGTGCGGCGCTGCAGACCGGGAAGCGCGAGGTCGGGCACGGTGGATGCAGGGATCGACGGCAGCCTCAGCGGGTCGAGGCGGCACTGGGAGCCTGGTCAGGGAAGGTTCGTCTAGATATTTTTGTTTTTTTTTGTTGTTTCTGGTGTCCTGTGTCCGGGGTGTTGGACACAGAGGTTATTGTAAGGAACTGGATAAATGAGGTGATTGCAGACACGGACACTTCGACACTTCTGTGTATATGTTGTGTTGGTAGTGGTCACGGACTTGATCGTGGTCGGAGATGGCAGTGATGGTGGTTGTGACGGGGAATGGTTATGGCTGTGGAGGAAAAGGGGAAGTCGGGGCGGCCCCGGCAGTGGTCGTGTCCAGGCAGGGGTACTGCGGTGAGGATGGACGATGGTGGTGGCGGGAGTTGTGTTGAGAAATTCTATGTTTTGCGTTGAGCTGATCTCTTGATGTATATATATATATTTACATGCGGTAGATAGAGCCGTGGTCGGATTTGGAATGATCTTGGTCCTATCGAAAGTTTTGGAGAATCTCTAATTTGAATTGGAGAGGGATTTTCTGAGAGGGTTCGGTTGAATTTAAAAACGAAGAGATCCTAAGTAATACTTGAATTAGAAAAATATACTAAATCTCCCTCCCATAACATAATTTATTTAACGACAAACCTAATCTTAATCCAATACATGGCCCTACTCATAATATTTAGTATTATCAAAAATTAAGATCTAAATCAAATGATTTATTACTATAATAATATTCCTCAAGATACTCGATGTCATCAAATAATCGTAGCATATATTTTTATATATCCAATCTCTATATGGCGAACTCTTTTATTCGAAACTATTTTAGAAATCAGTTTTGAAGGATATAGTAATAGCAACATACTATATAATAACAAAATTCAAGGATAGATATTTTTATGAAATTAAATAATAATTTCAAACCATAAATTTTGAACTATGAATTTAATCACAAAATACCTTTCATAAAATTTTGATGAAAATTCTTTTGAACACAAATAAATAAAACAATCCGGAGAGAGGGGTTACAATATAAACTGTTGTTAGAGTAGAAAACCTACAGCGTTCCACGCCGTTTTTACGGTGAGGGCTGGGCGTTGTCACGTACACATGCCCTTATAGCGGGTGCGGGTCATGACACATTTTTAGTGGTGGCCCACGTAGGTCCTGAAGTCGCAATTAGTGCGATGTCGTAGCGGCACTCGTCTTAGAGTGTTGACTACGAGCCTGTGTTACATATAGGAGGTGGTAGGCTAAGAGTACTCAATCACAGTAGGATCTTTCCTTGCTTATCTTGCTTATCGTTTTTGATATTGATTTTGTATTCTAATTGTCTTCCTTGATATAATATTTCCCGTGCCGTATTGATTTCCTTCTTTATTTCTATCTTCAGGATGGTGCAGACCAGGTCCCAGCATCCTGAGTCCGCGGATGCGGAGAGGTCTGCTATGACTTGCGGACCTGATCCGGACACTCCTGCTGCAGTCGGGGTGTCGGCAGTAGCAGCTCTTGGGGGCGCTCCTCCGCTAGTTATGAGGGCTAACCCTGGGGTTGCTACGACTTTTCCGGCCGCAATACCAGTGGTTGATGCGGGCGCTCTTCCTCCTGTTGCGCAGCGGATTCCTCCGCTAGTTGCAGACGTACTTCCACCTCCACCTCCTCTGCCTACAGATATTGGGAAGATGCTTACTTTCCTCCAGTAGATGCTGGAGACTCAGAGAGCCCAGGTCGAGGCTCAGCAGAGGCAGACAGACGCGATGCGTCAGGGCATGGAGGATGCCCATCAGTTGGCCCTTGCAGCCGTGGAGCAGAGGGCTCCACATCCGGAGATGCGTACTAGGTACGGAGATATCCAGGACTTCAAGAAGCTCGGGCCCCGTAACTTTAGTGGGACCGAGGGTGTGGTCTATGCAGATGATTGCCTCGAGGATATCGAACAGCAGATGAGGGCCTCCCGCCTGGCAGACGACCTGAAGGTTGAGGCGGTAGGTTTGCAGTTGCTAGACATTGCACGCACCTGGTTCATAAACGAGCCAGCCCTAGCTGGAGAGGGCCATACTTGGACAGAGTTCAAGCTCCTCTTCAAGGAGAAGTTCTTTTCCCCCACGGACAAGATCGACCTGGTACGGCAGTTCCAGGATCTGCAGCAGGGCAGTTTATCTGTGGAGGAGTACGCCGCGGAGTTCAGCCGTCTGAGCCGATACACAGAGTACATGGTTCGAGACCCGGAGATTAGGGCGAGCCGTTTCAAGGAGGGGCTGACTTGGGATATCAAGATCCTCATTCCCTCCTTCTATGAGACTTATACCCAGATCTACGCGGAGGCCCGCAAGGTAGAGCGGGAGTGGGGCTTGAAGCCCAAGAGGGAGCGTGATCTTTTCTCGGGGGCTACTAGCAGCACGGGGGCTGCTAAGTGCCCTCAGCTTTAGCATCGTTCTTTCCAGCATCACCAGCCGCAGGTTCAGGCAAGAGTACCGGTTCAGCAGCAGGTGTAGCACACTCAGCAGAGGCAGGCACATCATGGGGCTTCTTGCGGCTTCTGTAAGAAGCCCGGTCACATCTGGAAGGTCTGCCGAAAGAGGCTGGGCTTGTGCCTCTATTACGGGGAGGCTGGACATCAGTTGAGAGATTGTCCTGCGAACCCTCGTAGGGTAGCCCATGGAGCGGTAGCAGCTCAGGAGGCACCGGCGAGAGTACCTACAGTACAGTCGAGGGGTCCACTTCCGATCCAGCATCAGCGGTTTGTTCAGCACTACCAGCAGCGGGGTGGTCAGGGTAGAGCCTTTGCTCTTACAGCCGAGGAGATGGAGCCTATTGTGGATGTTGTCGCAGGTTCTATTCTACTCGATTCTTTTTCAGCTTTAGCCTTGTTTGATTCTGGTGCTACGCACAGTTTTGTGTCTGTTTCTTTTGCTCTTAGGCACAATATCATTGCTGAGTATCTTGATAGGACTTGCAAGATTATGACTGGGAATAACATCATCCTGGTTAATAATGTTTGCAAGGGGCGGAGAGTTTCTTTGAGAGGCCGGGAGCTGAGTGCATATTTGCTCGTAATGCCACTTCCGAGTTACGATGTGGTACTCGGTATGGACTGGTTGAGCATGCACCACGCTAGCATCGACTGCAGAGGTGGCAGGATTCTTTTTAGGCCGCCGGGAGAGCCGGAGTATGAGTTCACCAGGGGTACAGCAGAGCAGGGAGATGGATTCTGCGGAGCGTTGTTGGCAGGGCCGGTGTTGCCACATCCACTTATTGTTGAGTTCTTGGATGTCTTTCCCGAGGAGCTGCCCGGAATGCCGCCAGATCGTGATGTTGAGTTTTCTATAGACCTAGTGCTGGGCGCTGAGCCTATCTTCCAGCACGTCTGTAGAATCAATAACAGTGAGTTAGCGGAGCTGAAGAAACATGTCGACGAGCTGGAGGACAAGAGCTTTATTCGATCTAGTTCTTCACCTTGGGGCGCGCCAGTTCTTTTCGTCCCCAAGAAGGATGGTACGGTACGTCTGTGTATTGATTACAGGGCGCTCAACAACCTTACCATCAAGAACAAGTATCCTTTGTCAAGGATTGATGACTTGTTCGACCAGTTGAGCGGGGCAAGGGTGTTCTCGAAGATCGACTTGCATACCGGGAACCATTAGCTGAAGGTGAAGCGGGATGACATTCCAAAGACTGCCTTTCAGACTCGCTATGGCCAGTATGAGTATACCGTCATGCCGTTTGGGTTGACCAACGCCCCGACGGTATTCATAAACTTGATAAACAAGGTATTTCATCAGTACCTTGACAATTTCGTGGTGGTCTTCATTGATGACATTCTCATCTATTCGAAGATACCAGAGGATCATGAGGAGCACCTGAGGATTGTGTTGGACACTCTCAGGAGGGAGCAGCTGTATGGGAAGCTGTCCAAGTGCGAGTTCTTTTTGAATCGCGTGGAGTTCCTAGGCTATGTTGTCTCTGGCGAGGGGATTTCAGTGGATCCGAAGAAGATTTCTGCAGTGGAGTCCTGGTCTACGCCGAGCTCAGTAGCAGAGGTTCGGAGTTTTCTGGGTCTGGCAGGTTATTACCGGTGGTTCGTACAGGACTTTTCCCGGATTGCCCAGCCGATGACCCGCCTTACCAGGAAGGACGAGGAGTTTATTTGGTTCGAGGAGTGCTAGGCCGCCTTCGAGGAGCTGAAGGTGAGTTTGACTACAGCTCCTATCTTGACGCTGCCATCTGGATCTGGTGGTTATACGATCTACAATGATGCTTCAGGATGGGGTTTGGGTTGTGTACTTCAGCAACACGGAAAGGTGATTGCATATGCATCTAGGCTGTTACGTCCTCATGAGAGGAACTACCCTACCCACGATCTGGAGCTGGCAGCGGTCATCTTTGCTTTGAAGCTATGGAAACACTATCTGTACGAAGAACGAGTTGAGATCTATACTGATCACAAGAGCTTGAAGTACATATTTATCCAGAAGGAGCTGAATATGAGGTAGAGGCGATGGTTAGAGCTGATGAAGGATTTTGATATATCCTTACAGTACCATCCGAGGAAGGCCAACGTGGTAGTGGATGCTTTGAGCAGGTATCCCGTGGCCATGTGTTTGACGATGGATCGTCACCTTCTAGCAGATCTGGAGAGCTTGGGCATAGAGGTGATAGTTCCTGGGTTTGAGGCGCAGATGTGGGGTCTCCAGGTGCAGTCAGAGCTGATGGACAGAGTCAGGGCAGCTCAGTTTGAGGATGAGACTCTGAGAGTCATCAGGGAGTAGGTCCAGGCAGGACTGTTGGATGAGTTCTCTATAGCGGGGGATGGGTCGTTGAGGCATGGTACCAGATTGTGCGTACCGAGCGGAGGACTTCGGGAGGAGGTTTTTCAGAAGGCACACCGTTCTCAGTACTCTATGCATCCAGGAGCCAACAAGATGTATAGAGACTTGAGACAGCATGTTTGGTGGTATGTCATGAAACACGAGGTGGCTCAGTTCGTTTTGAGATGCTTGGTGTGACAGCAGGTGAAAGCCGGGAGGCAGAGACCCGGTGGATTGCTCCAGCCACTACCCATTCCTGAGTGAAAGTGGGAGCATATCACTATGGACTTTGTATCTGGGCTTCCGCGCTCTCCAGAAGGGAAGGATGCGATTTGGGTCATTGTTGATCGATTGACCAAATTGGCCTACTTTTTGCCTTTCAAGGTGGGTTTGTCTACGGAGAGGTTGGCCGAGATGTACGTGTGGCAGATAGTCCGATTACAGGGGGGTTCCAGTGAGTATAGTCTCGGATCGGGACAGTCGATTCACTTTCCACTTTTGGAGGAGTTTGCAGCTTAGCTTGGGCACATCGCTCAAGTTCAGTACTGCATACCACCCCCAGGCAGACGGGCAGTCGAAGAGGACGATTCAGACCCTCGAGGATATGCTGCGTACCTGTGTCTTAGACTTCGGGAGATCTTGGGAGGACCACCTTCACTTGGTAGAGTTTGCTTACAACAACAGCTACCAAGCCAGTATAAAGATGTCACCTTTCGAGGCTCTATACGGACGGAGGTGCCGTACTCCCTTGTCTTGGGATGATGTCGGCAAGAGGGTTTTGCTTAGCCTGAGATGGTAGTGGATGCTGCAGAGAAGGTCAGGGTTATCAGAGATCGACTTTGGGTGGCACAGGATAGGCAACGGCATTGGGCCGATAGCCACCGGAGGCCATTGGAGTTTGAGGTATAGTTTAGATTTTTCAAGTATTTGAGTCTGATTGTGATTATTTTAGATCAAGCTTTAAGTCTTGTGTTTTGTTCTAGGTTGATGATCTTGTGTTCTTGCGGATTTCTCCGACGCGTGGCACGATTCGTTTTGGTGGCGGCGGGAAGCTTAGTCCACGATACATCGGACCATTCCGTATCTTGGGCAGGGTCGGTGCAGTGGCTTACCGACTGGAGTTACCACCCATACTAGAGGGAGTGCACTGCGTGTTCCACGTGTCGCAGCTGAGACGGTACGTGGTAGATCCCAGTCACGTCTTGGACCACTCCGAGATCGAAGTGGGACCGACACTCAGCTATCCAGAGAAGCCGGTTGAGATCTTGGACCGAAGAGAGAAGGTGCTCCGGAACCAGGTCATTCCCTTGGTTCGCGTTGCATGGAGACACCACTCTCCAGGTGAGTCTACCTGGGAGAGGAAGGACGACATGCGGGAGCGATTCCCATATCTCTTCGAGCCTTGAGGTAAATTCTATCTTTTTCTTTCCTTGTTCAATTCATGATTGCTGTGTTAGTTCTCATTCAATTTCGAGGACAAAATTTTTTTAAGGAGGGTAGATTTGTCACCCCAGTTTTCAAATTAGGAGTATTTTCGTCATTTTTCAAGTTTTATAATTTTTAGAAATTTTATTTGATTTTATATGATTTTTAGAGATTTATTTGATTTAGTTTGAATTTTACCCAATTCGGACTTAAGTTGGAGACCCGGGTAGCCTGGACACTAGTGGGACCCATATACTAGCTGGGCTTGGCCCACATACCATCCTAATTAGGCTAGAAACCATAAACCCAACTTCTATGACTTAATTAGTCATTTTAGAGGCTTGATTAGTTAATTAGAATTAAACCGAACCGAACCAAACCAAGTCTATTGGGTTTGGGGGCTTATTGGATCACCACCCAAACCCAATAAGACCCCATGGCCGGCCAAGTAGAGGAGCACCCCCTTTGCTTCTCCACAAAGCAAACTCTCTCTCTCTCTCAAATTTCTTTCTTTCTTCCAAGCTTCTTCTCTCTCCAAGGAAAACCTAATCTAGATATGCCATAAATTCCTTATTTATTACTCTTTAGCATTTATGGCTTTCACAATAATTGTAGAGGAGGTGATTTTCCACACTTTGCCTATAGATTTCATAGGTTTTCCTAGAAATCTAGGTTAAGAAATTAATTAGGGGTTTTTATATATATATATATATATATATATACATATATATATATATACATATATATATATATATATACATATATATATATATATATATATATATATATATATATATATGTGTGTGTGTGTGTGTGTGTGTGTGTGTATGTATTATATATATATTTGTGTTTGTGTGAGAGAGTGGTGGTGTTGATGTCATGAGATGGTGGTGGTGGTGTTTGTGTGAGAGTGTGAGTGTGAGTGTGTGTGAAAGAGTGTGTGTGTGTGTTTGTGTGAGGGTATATATATATATATTTTTTTTTGTGAGTGTGAGGGTATATATATATATATATATATATATATATATATATATATATATATATATATATATATATATATATTTCTTTTTTTTTTATGTATATATATAGACATGTGTGTGTGTGTATGTATTTATATATGTATAGATATGTGTGTATGTGTTTATATATATAAATAGATATGTGTGTGTGTTGTAGATATATATATATATATATATATATATATATATATATAGATAGATGGTTAGATAGATAAATATATATATAGATAGATAGATATAGGTATATAGAGAGATATATATATATATAGAGAGAAGAAGAAGTAGAGGAAGAATTAGATGAAGAAGAAGAATAGGAAACCACAGCAGCAGCAGCAGTATTATAGCAGTAGCAGCAGCATACGCAGCTGCAGTAGCAGCAAAACGCAACAGCAGCAATAGCATATTGCAGCAGCAGCAGCAAGTCCCCCCCCCCCCCCCTTTTAAGCCCCCTTTTTAGTCCTATATAACCCCAATAACCCCCCCTATATGTATATATATATATATATATATATATATATATATATATATATATATATATATATATATAGAGAGAGAGAGAGAGAATTAGAGGAAGAGAATGATAAGAAGAATAAGAAGAAGTTTAGAAGAAGTAGGAGAAGAAGATTAGAAGAGAAGGAGGGAAAGGAGAATAGGAAATTAGGTATTAGAAGAGGATAGGAAAAAGAATGAGAAGAGGGATTAGAAGAAGAAGAATAGGAAGAATTAGGAGAAGAGAGTTAGAAGAATAGAAATTAGAAGGAGAAGGAGAAGAATAGGAATAGAGAATGAATCGGATTTTGGGTGAAAGGGTGAAATCGAGCCCCGACCGTCGGAATAAGTTGAAACTTGTGGGAGACCTAGAATACGTGAATTAGACTTTGCGGGTAGGCTCCCGAGTTGAAATCGGGATTGTAGGACGACGGTATCGCGCCGTACCATTGCGTATCTTGAGATATTCAAGATATCGACAATGGGCCGTAAGATGGACTAGACGTCCACTCTACCTAGGTATCTTGGTAGATAACGTATGTATAGGCTAGTATCCTACTACCCTAGAGAGCACGGGTCGAAATACCAAGCGTAGGTAGGCTAACTTGATATTCACCTAGGCTAGAAATTTACCTTAGAAAAGGGTAAATTAGGATATTGGCCTACGGCCAAGATTTGAGTTTCGAAGTCCAAGATGGACTTGGATATGGGTTGTAAGGGTTGGTAATGATTAGAAATAGTCGTCTAGACATAGTCTTGACCTTGGTTGACCACGGTTGACTTTTTAGACCAAAAGTCAACTATGGGTCAACACTTTACCCAATTTAGTCCCAAATTCCAATAAACTTGGGCAGTTGACCAAAAGTCAACTATTAGTCACCATTGACCTAGGGTTGACCAAGAGTTGACCAGAGTTGACCCGTTGACCAGAAGTCAACTGTAAGTCAACTTTCGACCTAGTTTGATACGGATTGACTTCCAATGTTCTCCCGTGACCAAGGTTGACCTAACTAGACTTGTCTTGACCTGAAATGACTTAATAGGGTTTAATTTGATTTGAATTTACTTCCTAAACATAGTATTGATACATCTTGTTTTCTATAGGTCCTCGAGACGCAGCATTGGATCCCGTTGACATATCATATCATATTACAGGCGAGTACATTCTCTGACACTTTTCCAATTTACGATGATTGTTATAATTCATGTAATTAGTGTAGACATGCTTGTTCTCGACACATTGGTCACACGGATTGGTATTCATGGATCCCGACATGAGATGTTATTCCTCGTTATCTTGGTATATCTTGTGCAAGCCCCTTGTAGTTCTTGTGCAGTATATGGACACCGATTCTCGAGGAGACTTGCTCCCTTCTCGTAGAATCCCGTGTCATAACGTGCCTTGCTTGGATCCACTCTACCAGTCGGGGACGGAGAGTACTAGTGCAGATGTGTGGTCATTATCCGCCTTGTTTATTCTTGTAGACCTTGAATGCTACCAATCCTACACTCCACGTAGGATTGGCTGATCAGTAGACTTTGTGCAGACTCAAGCCGGCCACATATTGTAGCTAGTACTCACACATCTAGATATATGATTCTTGATTCTTGTACATGCCATGATCAGTTTACTTGTCTTGTTCTAGCTCTAGATTTACAGCTTACCTTGCCATGATACTCACATGTACATTCCATGATTTTCTTGTATATACTCTCTATTTACTGTCTTATAGCTTTTGTCATATCTTGTGAACTGTTGTTAGTTGATTGTACTTATTCCATCCTGACTGGATATGTTGACAAAATATTACAGATGCTGATGAGGGGGATTACAGTACCTACTATGGTCCGGATGACGTAGTGGGCTTAGACTTGTAGACCTTGGTCCAGCAGGGCTTAGCTCCGCCTGACGAGACTTTACCTATTGCTTAGTTAGAGTAGGTCTTTTGCACTGGACCTTGTCTCCAGCTACTTTTGAGACTATTATTATTATTGATTGTATTAGAGACTTGGACTTGTATATTCTTTGTGTTGGACTTGACAGGTTATATTTTATCGTCTTGTTGTCTTTATCTTTCAGTCTTTACTTTATCATCTTAGAGTTGTGATTGAGCACTCATATATATATATTTATTGCTTGTCCTCCGTTCGGAGTTGACCATATTCTCGACAGGTTTTTGATATATATATATATAAACTGTTGTTAGAGTAGAAAACCTACAGCGTTCCACGTCGTTTTTACGGTGAGGGCTGGGCGTTATCACGTACACGTGCCCTTATAGCGGGTGCAGGTTGTGACAAAAATATATTGTATTTTCTTAATTTTAAGGCTATTCTTAGGACACTGATTGAGACTGAACTTGTCTCCTTTTGCGACCGGGGTGTCAACTGGTTTGCATTCCTGTATGCCAAATTTTTTAAGCACTTTATCGATATAGCTCTTTTATAATATTCCAAGAATACCTCGAGAACGATCTCGGTGTATTTGAATTCCTAATACAAAAGAGGCGCCACCAAGATCTTTCATCTCAAAGTTATTTGATAGAATTTTTTTAGTGTCATGCAATATGCCTATATTATTTGTGGCAAGCAGTATGTAATCAACATACAAAACCAGAAAAATAATTTTACTCCCACTGAATTTGTGATACACACAATCTTCAACAACGTTAACCTCAAAACCAAATGCGGTAACAACTTGGTGAAATTTATAGTACCACTGACGATAAGCTTCCTTGAGTCCATAAATAGATTTTGTCAATTTGCAAACCATATTATTTGGATCTTTCGACACAAAGTTTTCTGGCTGCACCATATAAATAGTTTCGTCAATGTTACTATTGACAAACGCCATTTTGACATCCATTTGATGTAACTCAAGATTAAAATGTACATGTGCTATAATTGTTTTAAAGGAGTTTTTCAAAGATAACGAAGAGAAAAACTCTTTAAAATCAATCCTAAAATTTTGAGTAAAGTCACTAGTTACAAGACATACTTTATACCTCTCCACATGACCCTTCGAATCCTTCTTGGTTCTAAATGTCCATTTGCAACCAATGGATTTCATACCTTTTGTTAATGGGACAAGTTCTTAAACTTTATTGTCTTGCATGGACTTATACTCCTTATTTATTGTATCAATCCACTTTGAGAAATGGAACTTTTCATGGCCTGACGGAAGTTGATTAGATCATCTTCCAGTATCCACAGTCTTCCTCACGTTCCTAGAGAAATATGACAATATTATCCGAAATTATATTTCTCCTTTCTCTGGTGGACCATCTTAATATTACCGGTTCTTGAGGTTGTTGAGTTTGTTTCTTAGGAATAATTACCTTATCTTGAATGGGGTGCCGCTACATTGTCGTTGTTAAGGTATCTCAACAATAACTTATAGAGGTAATTCGACATTGTCTTATTGAGACTCTAAATTCACTTTTTGATCATGATAGGTATAGAATCCTGCACATCGTCAAAAGTGATAGTAGGAATCGTAGTTGATTCCTTCTCAAAGACAATGATCTTGACTTTATTTCTCCCCCAAACTCAACATCCTCAAAAATTGTTTCACTTCTCGTCTCAAAATTTTCTTTTGTGCGGGATCATATAATTATTAACCCCTTGATTTGTCAGCATAGCCAATAAAGTAGCTGCTTACAATTGAACTTTGGTCTGTATTTTCTTTACACATTAATATAGACATTAAAGTTTATAAAGTCAATAAAATCCAAATCTTATCAGACACAAGTCGTTCAACTCTATTTCTAGAGATGTGACCTAATCGCTTATGTCATAATGAGGCTAAAAATATTTATTGTTAATTTTGCGTTTAGTACCACATGACTTCACTTGTAAGGATTTATTGTAAGATACAATAGTTTCAAGTGAATATAGGTTATCATAAACCTTAAAGAAACCGTTACCAATAATATTTGGATTTAAAGATAGACAAAACTTATTATTTCCAATGAACAATGATAACCAGATTTGTTCATTAAGGAAACTGAAACTGAATTTCGTCTAAAAGACGGTACAATAAAAGTGTATATCAAATCCAAATAATATTCGGTTGCTAAAAATAACCTAAAATGTCCTATTGCTTTCACTTCTACCGATTTGCCGTCACCCACATAGATGTATCTTTCACCATCAATTGGCTTCGGTAGCTCAGACAACCTTGTCTATAAACACTAATGTGGGTAGAAGCACCAGAATCTAACCACCACGTGTTTTTAGGTACTAAATCTAAATTAACCTCAGAACAGACCAAATTTAGAAATGTACTTTTCTTTATACGCCATGTGTGGTACTTTGTACATTTCTTCTTTATGTGTCCTGGTTTGTCACAAAAGAAATAACCCTTAGTTTTTATATTGTTGTTTCTTTTGAGCTGGACCCTTAGCAGCTTCTGTATTTATTTTCTTTTTTGCCTTTAAAGTTTATCTCATTAAACATGAAAATTAAATTCGTATTGGTGGATATTATAGCAACATTAACTGAAAAGAGAACAAAAATAAATAAACAAATATGCTCTAATTAATAACCAAAGAATAAAATATAGTCAAAAAAATTCAAATAATGGTGAACCCCATCTCAAGATACCTAGTACATCATTAGTATCAAGTCTTTGGACAGTGATATTAACTGCAAGTGGTACTCTTGGTGTAATGATCAAACGTTGACAATAAGCCATGTCAAATAATAAGCCTATCTTTGGATCAGGTTATTATTCACATGTAAACCTTATATTGTCACATATTTATCACCACAAGTATGTGTGCAATTCGGCCAAATATTAACCTTCCTTTGGGCCGGCTAATACCCGCATGAATTTACACACACAAATATCTAACATCCCTCATAGACTATCTACGCAAGAGAGGTCACTTTGGCGACATCTTGTTTCAATGGGTCTATTTAGAATATTAGACGACTATTGCTAGTCACAAAAGGCACAAAAAAATTTAAATGTTGACTAAATTTTACAAAACCGAATTATGTCCAAAACTTTATGTACATGCATAATTAAAATATTACAACTCAAATAAGATAATCATAAGCATGTGAATCTCTTTACATGATTCAATCAAATATTCTTAATTTGACTAAACTGAGCATTGTCAACATAATAAAATTCACGTAATATTTTACTGAAGATATGGACTAATAGATTGCTTCAAGTAACCCATAAAGATTATATTAAAATAATCTGCTGAAGATATGTACGTCAATAGATTACATCAAATATATGACTTAGAACATAAATTTATTGGAAACTAAATTTATGCCAAACATAAAATTGTCTATATTTGATTCCAATTTGTCCTCCAATGATCAACTTAGATTGGAAAACACTCTAAATTGAGTAACACCAAATATCTATCAGCATGAGTAATTGGAATCTAACCGACATTCCATATTATCACATTCCAGCAATAAGCATATTCATGTATATTCAATATAATGGAGAATTTCTACGGTCATTATCACATGCGTCCATATATCATATTTAAGCATGAATAGAGAGGTCATTACTGTACATAAATAAAAATTTATATCAAGATTCCCTTAAGTATGCCAATCAAATCAATGGAAAATAGGTAGCAAACCAATGTTAACATTTAAGATGCAAAATTACTTATATGGCTAAAATACGAATTCACTTCTGTGGCTAAAATACGAATTCATTTAAGATGCATACAAACCAATGTTAATATTTATTATGGCCGTGCCTACCAAATAAATATAGTAGCAGTAGCATAATAACAACAGGTTAGCCTTAAAAGTTTGCACCAATAATGCTTAATTGAATTCGTATTTTTCAAAGATGAAAAATTCATGAATGTAAGTGTTCGGGAAAGAAAAATTCATGGACACCTCAAGTAGCAGTAGCAAGAAACGTAAAGCATGCTAGCACGTTACTTTTTTGGTTTCGAAATCTTAAGCAATTGTTTTACAAAATTCATGGACATCTGGAAGCAATTGAAACCGGATTCTTCATATATATATATATATATATATATAAATGCTCGGTGAATAATAAAGGCTTCCATAGAACAATCAGAATCCTAAATAAAATTAGATCTAACGATCTAGGGTTTCTGAACACCAACAAAAATTGAATCTGAAAATTTCAAACTCATGAATCAAACAAGGGTGGCTCTGATACCACTTGTTAGAATTTATTGTACCCTGTCGATTCATGAGATGAAGAACATAAATTAAATTGCGGAAGCGTACCTGAATCCATTGCTAGGCTTGATGGATCTTGAAGCGGTCGTCCTTTTGTGGGGTTCAATCTTCCAACTTGCTACGACCCTTAATGACAAAAATGAATCCAAATTCTTTGTCCCTCTCTTTCTATTGATGGGAATGCAGAAGAAAAAAAAGAGAAACCTCTCTTTTGGTGGCCGTATAAGTTGGGGACCATAACCCTAATGAATACATATATTTATATGTTTTGATATTTCTAATTTGGCCCTCATCAAATTAGATTTATCTCCGGTATCTACACATTAATTCCATGACAATTATACTCTTAAGCCAATTTTTCAAATAGACCACTTTAATTTGGCTTAATTATTTAGATAGCCCAACATAATTAAATTTACATGTGTGGCCCATATTATTGAATAATTCCAACATTTCTTTCTTCCATTTTTGTCGTTTTGGTCGTTTTGGCCTTTTTTTTTTCTTTTTTTCTTTTGTATTTTGGTCGATTTTTTTCGTTTTTGATTTTTTTTCTTCTTTTTATCGTTTTCATTTTTTTTCCATTTTTCATTTTTTTAGTTTCTTTTTATCATTTTTTTTGGAATATTTATATAGTCCCCAAACATGGGAATATAATTTTCCAGAAAATTTAATTACTTGAAATTTGATTTTCGAAAATATAGAATTTTCGACTATATAGTATTCCGCATACCAACGTCCCTTATTGTCTTCCACATGATGGAATGCAGGAGGGAGAATTTGATGATCGAGCATCTGGACGTCTTTTCGAAGAAATATTCGGAGTTGAAGCATGAATAGATAAGGATGGAACAACATTTGCTTAAGGAAATGGGTTTCATTTGCCATGTTGAACATCCTCGTAAGTTTATATCAAACTACCTTGCTACGCTTGGTGTCCCTCCTGAACTGAGACAGGAAGCTTGGAATCTTGCCAATGATAGTTCGAAGACAACCTTATGCGTGCGGTTCAAGAGTGAAGTCGTAGCATGTCGGGTGGTATATGCGGCAGCTAGGAGGTTCCAGGTGCCTCTTCCTGAAAATCCTCCTTGGTGCTTAGTTCTTGATGCTGATCAGTCTGGGATTGAGAAAGTTTGCAGAGTTCTTGCACATCTTTATAATCTTCCAAAGGCAGAATACATACCCGTATACAAAGACAATGATGCTTTCACATCAAAAAATAAGACATCAAAAGCACCAGTTCAAGGGTCTTCTAAAGATGTCTCACTCCCACGACGGGCTCCAAAGAGAAGGATCGTCATCGACATCATCCATATCAGCTGAGTAGGTCATAGAGTACAGATAGCCGCACCTTGAGAAAACCTTGGTGAAAGAGGTGTTTATGAGGAAGAGAATGAAAGGGGGGTTGAATACCAAGTTCCTGGATTGCACTAATTTTGTTTGCACTAATATTTAGCTTTATCTTTACTTATTATATAATACAGTTTAAAATGAGTTAAAATGAGGCAGGATCGTTTGTATATCAAGTACCTCATATATCATAGAAGTAATTTAATTTTTTTATAATAATTTAAAAATAACTTAGTATTTTTATCTATACTATTATATCTATACTTTTATACTATTATATAATCTAAACATCAGGGTATTTGGTATCTGAATTATATATATTCTAAGCTAAAGATATATTTATGAATGAATAATATGGTCATTTCATAATCCACTAATTTAAATTTACAAGCAGATTGTAACCTTCTTTTCCTCTCATGAGCCTTCTCTTGATTTCTGTTTTGCAGCATTTTCAGGAAAGAAAAGTATCAGGTTGGTTTTTTTCTCTTATGTAGCATATAACTTTTTCACTTTCTCTTAAATATATATACACATTCAAATAAAAAATTCATCCATGCCTTTTATCCTTTCTGTTCTACAGTATTTCTGTTCTACAGTATTATAATATCCGAAGGAAACAAGAGAACATGCAATATTATCGGCATGTTGTCTACCAAACAGAACAATGACGTGTTGAGCTAGCAAACGGAATAACAGCGTACTATAAGGTCCTCACCCTTTTTGTCTCTCTATTATTTTGTGGTATTTGCATTGATTAACACTATCCAATTTTGAAAAAAAATTAAAAATATATTTAAGTTAGGAATTATAATAAGTTTTAAATAAGATTTTTAGTTTGCAGTAGATTAAGTTAAATATAATAAAATTTACCGAACTACATTCATTTAATTTAAATTAGATTAGATTAAGTAATAGTAAATTAATATTTATATTAACTAGGATTGTGAGTATGCATTAGAATAAATTAAATTAAATTATATCATAATTCTTAATTTTTATAAAATTAGATTCGACGAAATTTAACGTTCGACAACTTGTACGACGGAAACAAAATTTTAAAAATATAAAAAACTCAACCAGATAGCCGACCAGCATAATAAAATAGCAGAACAAGATGTTAGGAGCCTTATCAATATTCTTCGAGAGGTCGAAGGGCTCCCCAAGTTACCGGAAACTCGCACGCAAGATAATTGGTTCAGCCTGGACACACGTTCGTAAAACGGACGCCTCGGACGAACACGTGCAGAACCACGTGGTTGGCCAATTGGAGATGAAAATAGACACGTAGGACTTCACATTAGTTTTGGTTTTGAGGCAAACGGACAAATAAAAGTCAATAAAGCACAACATAGAAAACAGCGTACCAGTTGTGTCGATTCAGCCCAAGTGCGATCGACTTCGGGTGCTTTCCGTGCCTTGTGCCGACCAAACGAAGCTTCATAGCTCCTCATGAAGGTGCTGTAGTGTTAGAGAAGGGTCCTAGGGCTGCAAGGAAGGTGGTAGAAGGTTTGGAATGGATCGAGATGAAGGGTTTTTGTTCGGAAGAGAAAAATAGGTGCACATATGAGAAAGGGAGAGGAACCGCTCGGTTTTTATTTATTATATATATAAAAATCCGCAAGGAATAGGAAGAGGGTGCAGGCTAGGTGAGGGAGAAAGAACTTGGGGAGAAATTTGGATTTAATTTAGGATTTATTTTGTGTTTAAATAAATGAAAGGATTTAATAGGATATTGTTATTTCTAAATAACCTCTTCAAAATCTTTGTTTTGGATATTTGCATTTTCCAAGAGATGGTTGTAAATAATTAATAAAAACTACTCTAAAATCGTCCTATTAGGCTACGGCGACCTAGAATAGGCTCTATCAACCCTAGTTTGACTATTTTCGGGCAGGTACGATTTATTGAATCGAAATAGGCTCCAAAAATCTATTAAATGGGTCTTGTGTGCCATTTGAAAATAAATATCACATGAGAACTCAATTGAGTGGAACACTATTGACATGTGCGTAGTAGGCTCAAAATAGGTCAAAACCATATATTGAAAAAGTTTGGGTCGGATTTGGGTCTCAAATTGGAATAGAAAAAATACATCAAATTTATGGTCAATAGCTAAATTGACCATTTTGACCCGAAAATTGTACAAGAAAAATATAGTTCAAGAACATGTTTGATTGGGACATTATATACCAAAACAAATGTGGACTCGTCTACACAAAATGACATTAGTTTCCAAGAATTGGCTAATGTTATGCTTCAAAAGTCAAAACTACGGCAAAATGTATTTAAAGTCAAAATTTAAAATAAAAAATAGTTTAATAAATAAAAATTATATAAAATAAATAAATAAATAAATCTAAAAAATCAGAGGGCTTACACTTTAGCAATTCTCCGCATAGACCGAGATGAAGTATTTTCATACTTTCATATACAGTTTCTCGAAGATAAAGAGTTCGAGAAAATTCAGGGACTTCAGAGCTGAAGCTGAACATCAAACCGGTCATCAACTCAAGAGACTCAGAAGGGATCAAGGCAGAGAGCATATCGTTCTTTGAAATTCATATCATTCTGCAAAGAATATGAAATTGTCAATAAAATGACTGCTCTGTATTCTTTCCAGTCCATGAGAAGGAATGTTTCTGCGAATAAATTGCGCTTATGGCTACGTTTATTTCTGAATAAAGTATCGTTCGCATATATGATATAACTAATTCTCATAAGCATTGGTTCAAGATTAACCCTGACTTGAATATCATTCAAGTGTGGGGTTTTCTCGTATACGTGAAGCTTTCGAATGTCAAGATTCAAAAGCCAAGGACGCGGACTAAGAAGACTGTAATTCTGGAATATGTTGGTAATATCAATGCTCGGAGATCTCTTGATATTGATTCAATCATTTCTTTGACTCTCGCGGAGCAAAATTCTTTGTAGACAAGGTTGCAAGGGACAAAAACATTATTCGCGGATGTTTCGAAGAATATTCTTAGCTCCGAAGAAGCAAGTACTTCTAAATAAGATATAGTGCAGGAGTTGGTTGTCAGTGATAAGCCAACTCTTGAACTAGTATTCGCTGAGCCGTTAGCAAAGGGAGTGAGGAATGTCACGCCACGAGCCAGAAAACCACTCGTCCTCGTATCGATTTATGCTGAATCAATCGTCCTGGGGCATGATGCCGCATGAGTTTGGAGTTGCACTCGTACAAGGCAAGATGACAAATCTCATAATGGTTGTCTCAAATATAAGAACATTGTAGTGGAATAAGGATGAGACAAATCAGAGTATTGAAAACAATCTCTTCTACTAATAAGGTAGCAGAATACAAAGGCTCTTAAATAGCCCAAATAAACATATCAAGATGGCCTACAACATTCATGGCCACTCTTGCTCATAAAGGATTTCTTTATTCCATATATTATGTCCCGTATAGCAGAAGGCATCGTCTTGTACGAAGAGCTTCTGCATACCCATCTGATTCATCGCCATCGTGATACTGACCAAATGATTCCCAAGCACGAGCACCTGAAATGATGTCCACAACGTGGGTCAGTACATTATTGTGTACTGAAGAGAGGTAACCCACTCGCCTAAACCAATACTAAGTAATTGTGTGAAGCATACATTATTAATAGTGATTATCTCTATTTTGTCTTATGATCAGTTTTATTGCATATGGAAAGCAGTAAAACATGTGAGCATATTAATCATGTTATATTCCATAAAAGAAAGCAAGTAAGAAACACATCAAATATGTCACATCACCACGACTTCTTACCAGTGTCGTCGCACTCACCCTTGCGCTGATGTAAGGTGAATGGTTATCGTCCTTCCATGTCATGTGAAAGCTAGCATACCAAACAAACACATAAGTTGGACCTAACATCACCAATATAACCACCCTTGCGCTTATGCAAGGTAGATACCCACCACCTACGCAAAATACATAAGTTAACCTGCCACCGATCTATATGAATACACCCACCATCGCATGGATGCAAGACAGAACACTTGCCTACCTTTGCATCAGATGTTCGTTGGTTGCGCCTTATCTATATGAAGGTCACTAACATTCCGAGCCATAAAGAACTATATCTTGTGCAATATGCCGTTATACCAATGGGTAGCAAGCCCATCAAAGATCTTACAACATCCGATGCGCCCAACCAGTCCAAGTAGCAAGCCTCATTGGCGGTCCCGTAATCCCGTGCTCAATAGCACCATAATTTTCTCCTAGGTCGAACTGCGGTATCCCAATGAATACTCGTTCGAGGAAAGCAAACCCGTAAATGGGATATTATTATCCATGTTCGTGACCATGCAATGCATACACATCTCGTAACACGTAAGTTGATAATGTATATTCCATTCACAATAAGTTGTTTAACTCGTGCCGTTATTACTCATCCGATCAATGTTCTGAATGGCGAGCCGTAGGCCCCAATATACTGAGACACCGTGCCACATCCGATAGATTTGTGGGCACCATACCCCTTCCCACAGTTCTGTGGTAATTGTGCCATAACTGCTCACTTCACTAACGAAGCATATCTTTCGCATATTATAGTTCCATAGTGTTGCACCACAACTGCGCACTTCGCTGCATGAAGCTATACTACATGTCCTCATGCACAGATGCATGCCTCGACTCAGTTATTCGATGTTCTAGAACTTAGTTTTCAATATTTTATGGGCCATGCACTCGATGCATGCCACTATATAGTCCTTTTATGTTAGTGTTCTCCGATTTGTGCACTTTATGCATGCTTTGATTACCACTTCAATGTTCTAACCCGAATCATACACTTGATGCACGTTCGCTTTTATTGTTCAATATTCTATCTTAGTGTTCGACACAAACTACAACTTCTATCCATCCGAGCCACGCACATAAAATTAGTGGAGATACAAGCACGTTATTGTATATTTTATTAGGGCATAAAGGAATAGAGGAGAAGGACAGAGCCCACTCAACTTAAGTCGACTCGCTCATTGCTCGTCGAATCGATGTAGCTCGACAACTTAACTTTGTTTGACGATCATCTCGTTTGATCTAACCATACGTGTCACGCCCCGAACCGAAATCACCTGAATCATCGTCCTCGCAGGGGGCATAATGCTGCACGAGCCTGGAGTTGCGCTCGTGCAAGGCAAGATGACAAGTTCTCAAATGGTTATCTTTTGAATTGATATTAACAACGAAAGAAAAATAGAGTATACGAAACAATTCTATTTATTGATATTCGAACGGAGATTACAAAGGCTTTAGATAGCCCAACAATATATGCCAGATTGGCTACAACACTCAGGTTCTCTCTTGCGCACAAAGGATTTCACCGTTCCATACATCATGCCTTCTATATCCCGGCCGCGTCAATCATGTTGCAAGTCCGAGCGTCAATGCGATCGCACGCTTCAATACGCTTCGGCATTCCAAGCCTCAACGCGTTCAAACGAAGCTTCGCCGCGAGCAATCCATTCCCTGCTGTTTTCCATAAATAAATTCACTTTATTTATTTTGTATCTGAGAAAATTACAACTGTAGGAATCTAATCTAGAAGACGATTACTTTATCCCTTAGACGATGCGATGAAGAAAACTCGAACTTTGAAGAACTTGGACAGCAACTGGGCAATCTTTCTGTTCTCTCTGAAATTGACTGTAGTCCCTGATGAAGATGAAGAAACTCTCTTTTATAGAGTTTAGGATAACTGTCCTTAAGCATACGCTCAGTCAGTTACTTGACGTGTGCATAACTGCAGGGACGCGTGGCGAATTCTGATGAAGACACATTAGCGTACGGTTGAAAGTAGTGGAGCATATTCCGGAGAGATTGATGGCATGAATGCCACATTGCATAACTTCTGAAGAAGTGGATAACTGAGTACAGGACACGTGAGAACGTGTGTTAACTGCACGTTGAAAATCATTCTGGACACAACTGCTGTGATACGCTGCCTTAGAGGAAGAGTCATACGCTAGCTTTTGAAGGCACATGTCTTGCATACACTGACTTGGACAGCGTAGAACCATATAAAGCTGATACGCTCACATTATTGATAGGGAGTCGTATGGAAACTATACGCTCACTTGTCAAGAAGTCGTATGGAATCCATACGCTCACTTGGTTGGGAAGGAGTCGTATGAGATCCATACGCTCACTTGGTTGGGAAGGAGTCATATGAAATCCATACGCTCACTTAGTTGGAAGGAGTCATATGAAATCCATACGCTCACTTAGTTGGAAGGAGTCGTATGGGGTCCATATGCTCACTTAATTGTATGAGATCCATACGCTCACTTAATCGGGAAGGAGTCGTATGAGATCCATACGCTCACTTAATTGGGAAGGAGTCGTATATTTGAATAAGTAGACACATGGCATGTTTGAATAAGTAGACACGTGGCCATCATCAATCTTCTTTGATACGCCATATCTTCCAATAACTGACAAAATCTTCTCGAGCGTCGTGACTGCGGATATGATGGCTGACAGACTGTCAAAACTGACAGTAATGATGGCTTTTACATTTATGAGAGATGCTGAGCTGTCCTCGTAAAAGACAAAATCGACTCTTCGAAAACCTATACGACGGCTAGTCTTCATTGGACAGCTGTCTTTGCACGAAAGACGAAGTGTCAGATTCATCCTTTATTAAATTACATGCTGTGCTGTCATCTCAAGAAATAATAAAATATTTATTGAGCGTATGGCCATAGCTGAGCGTATAGCCCTGAGCGTATGGCTTTAACTGAGCGTAAGTCTTTGAGCGTATGACTTTGACTGAGTCTTATGTCAGCGTGTCATAATTTTCACACTCTATAAGACCCCCTTCAAAGTTTTTGAACTTTATGAATTTCAAAAGTTCGAAATTACTTTGAATTTAAAAGTGAGAATAAGTCTTGACACGCTGGCATGAGTTTGTTATCTTCCTCAATATCAGTGCAAATCTTTAGGGATTCTGTTTAAAGAATATCCGCCGCTTGGACTTCTTCTTTTCTTCTATAAATAGGTCTTCCAAAACCTATTTTATTTCTTTACCACAGCTTTTGCCTTCGAGAGAGAAAAGAGCTTTCAGAAACTCAAGATCTTTCTTCTTCTTCTTCGTCTTCAACTCCATCTCCATTAATGGCACCCAAGGTTGATGCTGCTGCGAAGGGAAAGGGGAAAGCCCCTGAAGAGTCATCTCATCCTGCCGTCGACACTGCTACCACCAAGAAGACGGCCAGTCAGCGTATTTCACGCAGTGAACGGCCATTAAAACCTCTCTATGGTGAGGATGAAGATGACGAACAATAACTATTCCCTTTTTAGGGCTCTGGTTTGAACAGAACTCAAAGAGCGTATCCCTCTTTAGGGTCAATACGTCAGCAAATACGCTTCCCTCTTTAGGGTTTAGCCGTATTCCATGTTTTTTCATTTTTACGAAAAATATGTTTGGAGCGTATATCTGTAAGATACACGTATTTTTGTTAGAGATATCAAAATACGCTATCTTTAAAAGAATATGCTATGGCAACTTGTCTCATTGAAATACGCTGACTCCTGTGTTAACATAATTTTTTAATGATCATCTTGTCAACCATACGCTGATACGCTCAAACTGATCATAAACTAAACTTTAAAAACCATTCACTTAAGATAAAATCTGTTATACGCTTAAAGAAAACTGAGCGTATACTGAACCTTGAGTCAACCATATGCTTAAGGAAAACTGAGCGTATGCTGAACCTTGAGTCTGCCATACGTTTTAAGAAAAACTGAACGTATGCTGAACCTTGAGTCTGCCATACGCTTTAAGGAAAACTGAGCGTATGCTGAACCTTGAATCTGCCATACGCTTAAAGAAAACTGAGCATATGCTGAACCTTGAGTCTGCCATACGCTTAGTAAGAATTGAGCGTAAATTGAGCTGTACGCTTAGTAAAACTAAGCGTATATTAAACTTTATACTCTCTCGATATTGAAGATTTTTAATACTTTATTCTTCATTTGCAGTGGATATTCTGGCTCAGGAAGCAAAATTTGAAGGAAGTATGGGAAATAATTATAGAAGTGATCTATCACATGTTCGTTTTCCCCAATTTGACGGACCTTCCACAAGAATACCTCTGTTGACCAATCAGGAAGATGATACTTTGCTGAACCTGATGAGTGGACTGTCGTTACAGAGTGTAGATGGTGTTGCCCATTTGAAGCCAGCATTTCTTTTTGGAGATGCTATTGACATGAATTCTCAGCCTGCTCTTGACAAAGTAGCATACTCTTATCACAGGGATGGTGATGCAAATCAACCTATGTATTTGACTGGTTTGACAAAGAGTATCAACATAGCCCGTTTATTCCATTCGGGCCAGCAAAGATAGATGAAGTGGGATATTACTCCATCCCGACAAGCTAAGGCTGGGTGGATTGGATATCGTCAAGGAAGGTTCCGCAGTGGTACTGAACCACATGTCACATCTCTGCGAGGACTGTTACCTGCCACCATCCCTCCTGAGGACTCGGCACTGCTGAAGCCGGTCAGAGTCCCAATTTTTGCCAACGAATTTGCTCAATTAAAGAATACCATCTACCCAAAACAGTCAATGAGGCTGACTGGTTTAGTAAATCCAGAGAACACTAGATGGACTGCTCTAGTGAGATGGATTTTGCAGAACTTCGGTGCACAGTTGAAGGCGATAGGTTTATATGATGCCATTAAGTGTACTGCTTATGGTTTCAAACCAAACCCGGATCTGTTTTTGGCATTAGCGGAGAGATATAACTATCGGACCGGCACCTTCATGACCCCAAAGGGCGAGATGGGATTCGCCCTTCATGAAATGGCATATATATCTCAGCTACCAACAGCAGATTTGCCATATGAAGAATATATCCCTTTTGTTGATGAAATGAATAAGATTTCTGCAGCCAACCCACTAATTTTTTATGTATTTGAAGAATTAATGTGTTATTACAGCATCTGTAAAGCTTTTTATAAGGGACAAGGTGGAGAGGGGGACTCAAATTGCTATTCTTCGAAGTGGATGGCTTATTTGTTTCAAGGCCGCACTGACGAAATTCAGAAGAAGAAAAAGATCGATCAGTATGTCGGTAAATTCAAGCCCTTGAGTCAAGTCGAGATTAACAGATTAATCCGGGAGACTAATCATGACGACATTGTCATCGAAGAAGACATCGACAGCTACAAGGCCGGTGATAGGTTAGAAACCTATATTAAGCAGGGTGGCCGAGAATTGTCCGCTGAAGGTCATCTGGCCGGATTCATATCTCTTTGGCTGAGGAAATTCGTAGTTCCTGGCACCTGTTCGGCAGACAGGATGCACAGAGGAGTCGTCTTTGCAGCAGTCCGTCTGGTTTTTGGGTATAAGATGGATCTATTAACGGCAATGACCTGCCGTCTGAATGCCGGATTAAGGGCATACACAGATAGGATGTTCGAATTGGCACGGAAGAGCCTGACGTCCTTTCCTCGGGTAGAAATGCCCTTTACATACTTGTTTGGATGGCTGCTTCTACATTTTGAATCCTTCATGAGTGCTGGGATGGCTAGGCCAGATGATACTTTCCTTGAAAGGTACAAGCACATACCGAAATGGAGATATGACACTTTAACCGATTGCAGAACCATCTTGAACAGGGGAGAACTATGGAGCTTCACCTGTGTTTCTCCACCTGTTGGTTATGAGACCATGCCCGGGAGATTGATTGACGGCGTTGGTGCTAATGAGTTGGATGATGTCCAACATGAATGGCTAAAGAGAATCAGGCCATCTTATTTAATTTGCCGCCGTGACAACATCACATATCTAGAGCCATATCTTCCGAGCAGATTTGCTTGTCAATTTGGTTACGATCAGTTGCATGTGGGCAATGCAACGACGTGTTTTGCTCATCAAGGCGGGTTGGTTGATGGTGCCAGAGCTTGGCTATATTACATTGCCAAAGGTACAGGGGCTACCTTTTCTATGCTAGATCCGGTCAACTATCGGAGAGGAGCTAAGATATTGGCGTCCTATGCCAGATTTTATGTATCAGCTAATACCTTTGATGAAAAATTTAGCATCTTAGGTAAAAGCTTTATTCATGTTGAAAAGAAATTAACCAAATCTGCCTTGCCTAGGGATTGTCACGACAAAGAAGATCCTCTGGCCACCGATGAAGTTGATGATGATGTTTTGGAAACTTTCTTCTCTGATGACCTTCATCAACCATTGCATGTGCCTATCGGGAGTGCTGAAGAGAGTATATCTGTTGATAATACACCGAAGAGGAAGAGGAGTAAAGGTGCTGCAGGTCCTGCCGCAAAAAGAGCTACTCGAGCAGAGACTCGAAGTCGCGGAGGAATTACTATTCTCGGGAATTCTCCTGTTTCTGAACGAGTCAGAGATGTTGATGAAGCAGGTAGTGATCCAATAGACAATTATCCTACTGTTCCTTTAACCAAAAGAATAGGAAGAAAAGTAATAGTTTCAAAAACTAAATCCGTAATTTGTCTGGATGCAGAGAGTCCCACCGATCGTGCTATGCGATTGGCCGCAGAAAAGCAAGCTGCTTTTGATTTTTCTGTAAAGACAGAAGAAGAAGAGATTCCTGAAACTGCTGGGTCTTCTAGGCCTTCTGATATAGGCTCAGTTCCACCAATGGCCGATGATGCGCAGGAAATTAGTCAACCTGCGGTAGAGGCCGAGCATCAGACTGAAACGGTTAATGACTTACTGATTTCGGGAGAATCAGTGAAGGAAGCCACTTCTCTCAAACCAATTGCTGAAGCTTCAAAGAGTGAACAAGTTGACTATGAACCATCGTCTGATCCTTCTGGAGAAGAAGATATGGAGATAGACGATGAATCACCGTCTAAGGTTTCAATTGATGCACTGAAAACTATTGGTCAGCACTCGGAGTTGACACCAGAACCGGAGAGGCATCTGGAAATAGAAGTTCAAGTTCCGAGTACTTCTGGGGCAGAAAGCAGTAAAATAAATCCCGTGTCAGAAAGTACCCTGAACAGACTAAGAGCCGGATTGAATGATCCGAAGGAGACTGAATATGAACCAACTCTAGGTAATATTTTATTCATCAAAGTTTTGTCTTGTCTTGGTTTTATTGTCTTTAAATTTTTGATCATGTTTCTTTGATTCCAACAGCTGTAGGAACTGCACCGGCTATGAGTTCTACTCAAGCCCCACTTATTCAAACTGAAGTGGGTGAGGGGAGTTCCCATCTGCCGAGTTCTCCAAAAGCACTAACTTCAGCTCCAAGAATAGAGGCTCCTCCTGCTCCTTCCCCTACTATTGCAGTGACTCCCAGTTTTGACACAGGGATAGCAAAAGTCATGGGGATGTATTCAGATATTATTTATACATATCTGGATACATATTCGAGGCGACTCATGAAAGATGAGACTATGCCCTCTTCGAGTCTTCGAGAGGCGACTAGTTTCCCACGTTCAGCCTTGAGACAATCTGGTTATGAGGCTCAATGTGTCTTCTTTGAACATCTCTTGAATGATTTAGAAGCCAACATCCAAAAATATTGGGAGATTAAAAAGGAGGACATTAATTCTCTGACTGCAGCTGAGATTGCTCAATTGGAGAATGAAGCTCAAGCTCAGCACATTGCTCTGACAGAATTCCTCGCTCAGTCTTCCAAAGAGCTAATGGCGAAAGACGAAAAAATAATAAGTACTCGTCAGAATATGAAACGCCTAGAGAAAGATGAAGCATCAAAAGCTGAAGAGCTTAGAAAGTTGAGGGAAGAGCTAGCTCGTATTCAGAAGCAAATTGCCTCTGTGGAAACAGAACAATCAAAGATTGCTACTGATCGTAAATCTGCAGCTGAACACGGTCAAGTTTTACAGCAGGAGCGAGAATTGATGCAAACCAATCAGATTGAAGAGACCAATCGCCGTAGCTCTATTATTGTAGAATATGACCAACGGATGATTGGAGTTGAAACAGCAGAGCGAATCAAGAAAGCTCATGAAGAAAAGATGAATAATATAATCGTTCGTATTCAGGAGATCATTACTCCTCCTAAATAATTCTTTTACATTTATCATGTATTGAAGTTTTGATACCCATTTGTAATCATTGTTCTGATTTTGATTGAAATGAATATCTTGGCTTGATTTCAATTTTGTGGATAATATTTTTGTAGAAAACATGTTCAGAGGTAAATAATACATGACATATTTCAATAGAATAGAATATACAAATAAACTTTGCAACTCTATCATGATATTAAACCAAAGATTTTTAGTTTAATACTGATTAGAAAAAACAGAATTCAGATATAAAGATATCTTTAGATTCTATTTTCCATGATCTTTGGATTCGGAAATCAAAAGACGAGATATCATTTTCATAGAATAGAAAATATGATACATACTGAGATAGAAAATTCAGAGGTAATATGGACATGATTTTTTATTCAAGATCTTTATTAAAACCACTGGGGATCTAATAAAACAAAATATCAAATTCTCTGGGAAGATGATACATGGTGGAATATCAGTTTCCTCTGGGGATAACGATATCGAGATAACTTTTGTAAAGAAGAATTAACTTTGATTTCATATTTGCTGGGGAATGATAAAAATATTATACATAATATTTCTTTAAGAATTTGCCATTGATAGGCATCATCATGACTTTCCCATCCATAGAGGCAAGCTGGTATGCTCCGTTAGAGAAGACTTTGTTTACTACGAATGGGCCTTTCCATTCCGCGTCAAATTTGTCTTTGCTCATATGTGTCATGGTCATAGGACGTCTGACAGTAAGGACCAGTTCTCCCTTCTGATATGCTCTGACTTTGACTTTCCGGTTAAAAGCCTTTGAGATTCGGGCCTGATACAGCTCGATATTTTGTTGAGCATACAATCGTTTTTCATCTAGAGCTTCCAATTCTTGAAATCGAAGACGATCATTGTTTTCTGTTGTAAGTTCATTGGAGATTGCAATTCTCAGAGAAGGAATCTGGATCTCAAGGGGAAGAACAGCTTCACACCCATATACTAAAGAGAAAGGCGTACATCCGGTCGTATTGCGAACTGTGGTGCGGTAGGCCCATAAATATTCACCAAGCTTCTCACTCCAGTTGCGTTTGTTGGAAGAAACGAATTTTTTCAAGAGTTTGATGATTATTTTATTGAAAGCTTCTGCCAATCCATTAGCTGCTGGATTATATGCTGTAGAAGCTAAATTATTAATCCGATGATCGTCGCAGAATCGAATAAATTTCTGACTGACGAACTGCGGTCCATTATCATGGATAATACGCCGAGGAACACCAAATCGATAGATAACATGATGTTTGATGAATTTGATAACACTAGAAGTTTTGACTTCAGATAACGGGATTGCTTCAGCCCATTTGGAAAAGTAATCGGTTATTGCTAGAATAAACCGATGTCCTCTTGATGATGGTGGGTTGATGGGACCAATAACGTCCATGCCCCAAGCTTCAAAGGGCCATGATGCCGCTGTTGGGTGTAAGAATTCTGACGGTTGATGAATAAAGTTTGCATGAATTTGACAGGCTTTACATTTCCGAGCATATTGAATAGCGTCAGCCACCATCGTGGGCCAATAATAACCCATACGTCGGATACGATCTTGAAGTTTAGGACCTGGTTGATGAGCTCCGCAAACACCATCATGTGCTTCACGGATTATCTGTTGTGCTTCTTCACCAGCAATGCATCGGAGGAGAAGACCGTCGTAAGACCGACGATATAATGTCTTCGTCGTATGATTATAATAGAATCTGAGAGATCGACGCCGGATAGACGCTGCTTCACTCGGATTATCAGGAAGTATGTCATACAAAACAAAGTCTAGAAACGGGCGTCTCCAGTCTTCAGTTATGGCTTCTGTTTCATTAGAAAAGACATATTCCATAGTAGAATCAGAAGAAGACGAGGACATTTTGTCAAACTTTAATCCAGCATCAAGGTTGAGAGAATTTTTGTCTGGTTTATAGGAAAAAGCCAAGGCCAAATTATTCTGAACACAGAATAGTTCTCGGTTATAAACCACTATTACTTGCTGACGTCTGATTGGTATAGCTAATACAGCAGCAAGATTAGCTAAAGCATCAGCTTCTGCATTATAGGCTCGTCGAACATGTTCAATAAAGAAACCTTCAAAAGATGAGGCTATAGAGAGTGCTGCTCGATGATAAGGTATCAAATCCTGATGACGAACTTCATACGTTCCTCTGATCTGATTGATGATAAGCTTGGAGTCTCCATAAACTTCCAAATATTGAATATCTAGATGTTTAACAAGTTGAAGGCCGATGAACAATGCATTGTATTCGGCTACATTGTTTGAACATGATTGATCCAGAGAATAAGCCCTCTGAATAGTTAGACCTTCTGGGGATACAAGAACAATCCCAACTCCAGCGACAATATCGCCGTTAGGACCTATTCTAGATGCTCCATCAAAGAATAGACGCCAGGTAGAAATTTCTTCAGAAATCATATTTGAATCCAAGACTTCATCTGGGATCTCATCATATAATTTAGAATCTTCTGGAATCGCATGAGCAGCCAGAAAATCAGCAAGAGCCTGTCCTTTAACTGACTTTTGAGGAATATAATGTATATCGTATTGAGCTAACAAGATTCCCCAATTAGCTAGTCTGGAGTTGAGAATACCAGGTTTTTTCATCATAATCCTGATAGGATTCACTCTGGAAATGACGTGAATCGTTTGACCGATAATATAATGTCGCATTTTCTGAACAGCAAACATTAATGCTAAGCATTCTTTTTCGATTAGAGAATAACGCGGTTCAGCACCTGTCATTGTGCGACTGAGATAATAAGTAGCCTGTTCATGGCCATCTTTATTTTTCTGGGCAAGTAATGCACCAAAAGAATGATCCATGGCTCGAACATATAGAAGGAATGGTATTCCCGAGACGGGAGGTACCAAAACTGGAGGGTTCATGAGATACTGTTTAATATCGTCAAATGCTTTTTGACATTCTTCGTTCCAAACGAAAGATACACCTTTCTTCAGAAGTTTGTTGAATGGTCTGCAGCGTCCTGATAAGTTGGAAATGAATCTCCTGATATAAGCAATTCTTCCTTGAAATCCTCGTAGCTCTTTTAAGGTGCGTGGAGGACGCATCTCTTGAATGGCTTTGATCTTCTCGGGATCCACGTGTATACCTTTAGCGGTAATGACGAAGCCGAGAAATTTACTACTAGAGACGCCCAGGAAGGACTTAGTAGGGTTCATTTTAAGTTGATGCTGACACATTAAATCAAAGATAGTCTTCAAATCTTGGATATGATCCTCCTTTTGTCGACTTTTGACTGCAATATCATCAACATAATATTCGACTATTTTCCGAAGATGTTCGCGGAATATAGTGCTCATTGCTCGCTGATATGTTGCCCCTGCATTCTTGAGACCAAACGGCATCACTGTATAACAGTATGTACCAATCGGCGTTCTGAAGAAAGTGTGTTTTTCATCATCTGGAAACATTTTGATCTGGTTGTATCCTGAATATCCATCCATAAATGACATTCGTTCGAAACCACATGTATTGTCGATCATGACATCTGTAATTGGAAGAGGAAACTCGTCTTTAGGACAAGCTGCATTGAGATCGCGAAAGTCTATACAGACTCGGATCTTGCCAGTCTTTTTAAGAACAGGAACGATGTTAGCCACCCATTCAGGATGTTGTTCCTCTCGAATAAATTCAGAAGCCATAAGCTTGTTGACTTCAGCTTCAATTGCATCCATGATGTCCGGACGAAATCGTCGCTGTTGTTGTTTGACCGGTTTAGCATTTGGCATGATATTGAGTTTGTGCATTGCAATCTTTGGATCTAGTCCTGGCATATCCTCATAACTCCAGGCAAAGACATCGATATAATCACGAATAAGTTTAATCATGTCTTGTTTATCTGTTTCTGAAAGACTTTCACTGATGAATATTGGTTTAGGAGACCCTTCTTCACCAACATCAATTTGGATCAGTTTATCTTCAGTAGGAGGTTCCCTCTGCTCGAACCTGAATTCCCATTGATTATCTAATCTTTGAGCCTATTGTTCCGATTCGGGTGATATTTCAAAATCATCCTCATCTTCATCATTTTCTTGCGGGCCACCAAGGGAGACCATATTGATGGATAAAATAGAGTGATAGAGATCGCCAATACTCGTGTCAGAATCCCAAGAGAGAGAATCAGAAGACTCAGATCGTTCGTCTTCATCGGATTTTGAATCTTTATGGACGATGTTGATAAAGAAGGTAGGAGCAATGTAACCTAACCCACATTTTGTCCTTCCGTATTTTAATGGAGGAATTCGAACAGGCATTCTTCTTCCTTTTCTATTATTGAGACTGGTTCTGAAGTCATAACCCATATTCTTGATAATATTTTTGGATTGCTGACTGTAACGACGTAGTTGTAACCTTCCAGTATCGTCGTTTATGTCATCTTCTTCCAAGTTAGGAGGATTCTGGGGTCCTTTATAAAAGAAGATCGGATTTTCTCCCTTCTTTCTAGCAGGGACCACGAAGTATGACTTTTGTATGGATTCCAATGATACGTCTGTATGAAGAGTTTGAACAACCCCTATAGTTAGTGACTCTAAGCTATCTAGCAATTGTAAATAACTTTGTACATGATTACAGACATCAATATACTACAAAGGAGATGCTTCATTAATATTAAATACTGTATTTACAACAGAAGGCTGAGCCTTATCAGACTTAGTCAAATTAATGACAAAAGGGAGAGAGGAAGAGCGATCAGAAGTTTTGTTTCGATTAAGATCGATAACAAAAGGCTCAGAAGAGGTGAGCTCCCTTGAAGAAGATCGTGGATAAGTCGTACGTCCATTGACTGGAATGACTAGAGTATCTGGTCTAGCCTGAGAAGGTAGAGAGGGAGTGGTACGTCCACTGACAGGAATTATCAGTGAGCCTTGTGGAGCCTGGGCAGGTGATGAAGTAGTACGTCCACTGACAGGAATTATCAGTGAGCCTTCTTCAGATGATTTAACAGACTGCGGAGGAGTGATACGCCCTTTTACAGGAATAACAAAAGTGCCAACTTTTGCTATCTCATCATTATTATCCATAGCTTATAAGACTTTTGAGTATTCATCTTTGTACATGCGAGCGTCATTGAAGTAAGCTTCAACTCCTTTGAATGGATAGAGATCTGCAACCTCCTTTTGAACTTCTCTATTATCATCAACATATTTGAAGCACTGATGAAGAGTTGAAGGAACGACATTATGTTCATGCAAGAATGGTCTCCCCAATAGAGCATTGTATGAGCAACCATGATTGTCGATGATGTAAAAAGTAACTTTAGTACGAAGATCGCCTATTTGAAATTTGAGGCAAATCTTGCCCAAAGGCTCGCTTTTTCCTTGATTGAATCCCAAGATGGTAGTGATAGTGCTGGAAAGACTATGCACAGGTATCTTCAGTGCATCTAACATAGGTTTTGGCATAATACTGAGAGCAGATCCTGGATCAATCAGGAGACGATCAACCTTCATAGAATCAATATATCCTGTATGATATAAAGGACGGTCATGTCGATTATCCTCTAGCAGCATATCGTCCTGCGTAAAGGTAATGTTTGGAATAAATTCTAATACATTATGGCAATGAGAAACAGATTCTGTTTCCAACTTCTTGAGAAGAGTTAAGCAGGTTTCTGCTTGCAGCAGTGCTTCACTTAGAGTTTCTCGAGTCTCTTTAGAGAGGCGTAAGAGCTCGAAGATTGATAATTTAGCTGGTGTATTGGCTACTTGAGCTAATATTTCAAAATTATAAGGCTTTTTAAGTCCTGTAGGAGATGACTTCTTCAATGGTTTGTCGAAGCGGACTTGTTGTTTGCCTTTGTCAGCTGCTGTTGGTTTAGAAGGAACTGTCTCAACAGAAACATTTAAAGGCTCTTCAGTAGAGACTGGTGTTGGAGCTGTAACCGGAAGGACATCAGAAGTTTCTTCAGGAATTTCAGCATAATCTTTCAGATATATTTTTCCTGACCGAGTTCCAGCATGGACTTCAACTTCAGATTCTGGTTCAGGGTCTATGGAAACCATGTTGCAATTCTTTATCTTGCTCTTGGTTCTTTTATGTTTGATGAGAGCTTCATTCCAGAAACCAAGGCCAACACGAGATTGATTATGCCTCATAGTGATGGCTAAAGGTGCTCAGAGTCCCTTATCTGAGTTCAAACCAGGAGAAGTGGCTAGATCATAACCCATCTTCACCATCAATTCACGAGATTGTGAACTGTATAGATGAAAAGCAGGCTTGTATCTATCTTCAGATTGAGGTACAGATTTTATCTCCGTAGGGAGTGAATTTCCTGCCAAGATGAAAGTAGAGGTTAGGTAAAAATCGGGTGTGAAACTAGAAGTCATATTGCATGACTTAGTCTTCTCGAGCTTCTTTTTAGATGATGGAGTCTTCCGAGAAGAAGAGGAAGATGTCTCAAACTCCGTCATTAAATCCGGGTGAATCCACATGATCTCTCCCTTCTTAGTTATGACAGGAACAAGTCCGTTATTCTGCGCTGGTGGGATGTTTACAACTTCGAGAGTTGCTTTGGGGATAGGAACAATCCCACTTTCTACCATTAAGGGAGGGAAGTCACCGAACTGTATTGAAATTACATTTGCTGTGACAGTTTTGTCTTTGGGTGTTAGTGTCACAGCTCCTGATTTAATCATCTCTTGAATCTTCCCTTTTAATACATAGCAAGACCGAATTGTATGACCCAGCATTCTATGATATGGACAATATTTTGGATGATCTGTCTTATTGGCTTCATCAGGCTTTTTAATTTCTGGGAATTGAATCTTATTACCTTTGAGCAAGCATTCAAAGATACCCTGAACATCGTCATCGTCGAAAGAATATTCTTCCTTCGGTCGAGGAGGTCTCTGTTGTTGATTTGTTGGAGCTGGAGTAGCTTGGGTAGTCTTTACCTCTTGACTACTGCTTTGGAGATTGACTTCAAGAGCGTCTTTCCTTTTGCGATTGTTGGGTCGAGTACTATTGCTAGCACTCTGATTTGATTCCTTGGGAGCCATTTGTACCCTCAGACCCTTGAAGGTCTCAGCACTGACCTCGGCAGCCTTGGCACTGACAATGAAAAAAGGCCAATCTTGGAACTGAGTGGAACCTGTCCACATGCTGATAATTGGTAAGAGATTCGACTTGCAAGTGTCGATAGTAACAGCATCGGGAGTTCCGAGAGGCATTTTGAGGGCTTCTCTTCTGAATCTTTCAATGAAGTCCTCGGTGGTTTCGTTATTTTTCTGTTTAATTCTTATGAGGGCTGACATGGTCATGTCATTAAGCCCTTCATAGAACCGTTCAAGAAACATTTGCTTGAAACCGGCAAATGAAGTAATGCACCCATCAGGGAGACTTCTATACCATTCATAAGCCGTTCCTTTGAGACACCCAACAAACACCCGAGTAAGGAGGGCGTCACTTGGTTGCAGTTGATCAGTCATTACTTCAAAGTGATTAATGAACTGACTTGGGGAGGTTGTCCCATCAAAGAAAGAGATGGTTGGAGGTTTGTATTTTGGTGGATACGATACCTGCTTCCATTCTATTGGGTAAGGTTGCTTGATACCTAACCTTTGCAAACCATCCTTCTGTTTTAATGCCTCGAATTGAGTTCGGAGATTCCTTAACTCTTCAGTAACAATTCCAGAAGATTGGGGAGTTGTAACTTGTTGAGTGTAATTGGGAGGAGGGACTGCAGCATATGTACCACCCCCAGCTCCAGACTGACTTAGAGTGGGTTGTACAGGAACATTAGATTATACCCCCGGAATAGTAGAAGGTTCCGGGTTTGGAACAACAGGAGTATTTAATACAACTGGAGGGGCTGTATGTTGGACTTGCTGAGTTTGATACTGAGCTTGCATAAGAGTGTGCATAGCATTCAATGTATCTGCCATAGCTCGCAACTGTTGTTCTAAGGAAGAAATCCTTTGTTCATGAGCTTCGGTGCTAGTTGAAGGTTCATGATTGCCCTCTGCCATGTAAGTAGCAATCATTCGAGGAATAGATGATGAAACAGTCTGTTCTGAATCATCACTGTGTGAGTCGGTATCTTTCCCGGGACTATTTACGGGAGTCAATACTGGAAAGTTGGATTCTCCAAGGAAGTCCTCTGTGATCTCCGGATTACCACTTGGATGAGAAGAAGAAGAGACTCTGGCCAAGGCTCCGGTCCTGGATCGGGTGCCGAGATAAACACCATCTTCAGAGTCTGATATAGCATCAGACCGTATGCTACCCCTAATATTTCTGGAGGTCATATTGACAGAAGCATAAAGAGGTTCATCTTCATCCAACATTGGTTCATATTGAATCCGTTCGAAAACAGATTGTCTTTTTGGTGAACAACAACACTGAATCACAACTCGAGGTTGGAAGTTGCAACCATGCTTTTTATGGCAAATATGAGCAATATCATAGCCTGATGGAGTGTCAATTCTCCGTTTATTTTGTAAATACTCCCGGAGATCTGTAGAAACAGATTGGGAAGTACTTGAAGATAGTTTCTGTGTAGAAACTTGTCTTTTATTCTTCTGTCTTCTCGGTTCTTGAGTGTATAAAGACTGATTAATTTGAGCCACATAGTTCTTGGCATATTCTGCATCAGGGTCTAATATACTTATCTCAGTGGAATCGAGACGATTCTGATTAAGCTTGTCACGAAGATCCGTAGGAGATCTGACTTTGGTATCAGTCTTGGATACTTGTAATTTACCTTTCTCAGATCGAGAAATTTGGAGAGAAGGAAGATGGGTATTATTCCGACTGGGAGTCGGTAATAATCCATCTTTGGAGGAATTAACCAAAAGGCGTTTTCCTTTGTTTGATCTAGTAAGAGTACTAGTCAAATTAACTCCAGAGGTAAAGACCTTAAGAGTAGAGGAGTTGACTAAAGAGTCTTTCTCCTTGATTGGCACAAGATGTGCAAGTTGAGGGGGAATCATTTGTATGTTCTGTGGAAGAGAACCCCCAGCTTGATTTTGAGAAACAGTCAAAGGAATGTATCTGTTAGCATACGCTGACTTCAGTTTGGACTTCTGGTCATATACTGCTTTTTTATTAGCATACGCTGGCTTTGGCTTAGCGTACGCTGCCTGATGTTGGCTTTTGTATGCTGCCTTTGCCGTACGCTGCCCTTTAAATGCCATACGCTCAGAGTCATCAATGGCTAAAGAGCCGACTGCTGTCGTAAGAGTAAAGGAAGAAGGGACTTTGACATGTCCAGAGATGGTTTTCCTTGTACACGCTGACTTGGTTAAAGAACCAACTTTGTCAGCGTGACTAGGAGAAGCCACTGTTGCCGTGTTCAGAGAAGCCGAAGTGTGCTTAGTTGAAATTGAAGACGTGTTCTTGTCAGCGTGAGAAGTGACAGAAACGTCTCGGTCTGTTGAAGAAGACTTAGGGACATAAACAGAGCGTCCCTTCTTCTTGGCAGCAGGAAAAACAGAGGAAGCAGTGCGGCCCTCCTTCGCCTTGAGCATTTCTTCATAAGCAGATTGGTCGAATTGTACGACCATCGTCTTCTTCGTCGAGCCGATCGACGAAGTATCGCATTGAGTTGTTGCTATCTCGTTGGAGGAGACAACTTTCCCCAGCAGAGTCGCCAATTTGTTTTCTATAAATAAATTCACTTTATTTATTTTGTATCTGAGAAAATTACAACTGTAGGAATCTAATCTAGAAGACGATTACTTTATCCCTTGGACGATGCGATGAAGAAAACTCGAACTTTGAAGAACTTGGACAGCAACTGGGCAATCTCTCTGTTCTCTCTGAAATTGACTGTAGTCCCTGATGAAGATGAAGAAACTCTCTTTTATAGAGTTTAGGATAACTGTCCTTAAGTATACGCTCAGTCAGTTACTTGATGTGTGCATAACTGCAGGGACGCGTGGCGAATTCTGATGGAGACACATTAGCGTGCGGTTGAAAGTAGTGGAGCATATTCCGTAGAGATTGATGGCATGAATGCCACGTTGCATAACTTCTGAAAAAGTGGATAACTGAGTGCAGGACACATGAGAACGTGTGTTAACTGCACGTTGAAAATCATTCTGGACACAACTGCTGTGATACGCTGCCTTAGAGGAAGAGTCATACGCTAGCTTTTGAAGGCACATGTCTTGCATACACTGACTTGGACAGCGTAGAACCATATAAAGCTGATACGCTCACATTATTGACTGGGAGTCGTATGGAAACTATACGCTCACTTGTCAAGGAGTCGTATGGAATCCATACGCTCACTTGGTTGGGAAGGAGTCGTATGAGATCCATACGCTCACTTGGTTGGGAAGGAGTCATATGAAATCCATACGCTCACTTAGTTGGAAGGAGTCATATGAAATCCATACGCTCACTTAGTTGGAAGGAGTCGTATGGGGTCCATATGCTCACTTAATTGTATGAGATCCATACGCTCACTTAATTGGAAAGGAGTCGTATGAGATCCATACGCTCACTTAATTGGGAAGGAGTCGTATATTTGAATAAGTAGACACGTGGCATGTTTGAATAAGTAGACACGTGGCCATCATCAATCTTCTTTGATACGCCATATCTTCCAATAACTGACAAAATCTTTTCGAGCGTTGTGACTGCGGATATGATGGCTGACAGACTGTCAAAACTGACAGTAATGATGGCTTTTACATTTATGAGAGATGCTGAGCTGTCCTCGTAAAAGACAAAACCGACTCTTCGAAAACCTATACGACGGCTAGTCTTCATTGGACAGCTGTCTTTGCACGAAAGACGAAGTGTCAGATTCATCCTTTATTAAATTACATACTGTGCTGTCATCTCAAGAAATAATAAAATATTTATTGAGCGTATGGCCATAGCTGAGCGTATGGCCCTGAGCGTATGGCTTTAACTGAGCGTAAGTCTTTGAGCGTATGACTTTGACTGAGTCTTATGTCAGCGTGTCATAATTTTCACACTCTACACCTGCACCCTGCATGAAAGCTAGTGGGGGATCAGTACGTTCGTCCTCGCATGTACTGACGAAAATACCTTCCTTCTAAACCGACATTTTAGTATTTATGTTGAATCATGCAACTTAGCTAATGATCTTGCTATATTCTCCTTAGGGTCGATTTCATGGCATATTCGAAAGCGTAAAGCATGTTATTCGAATTGAATTGGCAAGCAGACAAGCAATCTTATGTTTGATTCGTGGCTTACCAGCATGGACGCACTCGCCCTTGCACCGACGCAAGGTGAATACTGTTTGCAAAAACAAAAGTCTTTATTTCACAAACTTTGTAAGAAGATTATAATTGAATTCTGGGAAAGTACAACTATAGGAATCCGATCTGAAGACGATTGCTTTATCCCTTGGACGATGTGAACTTTGAAGACGATAGCCTCTGAAGAATGCAACAGCACTTGGACAAGAACTCCTGATCTCTGATGATAATAATGATCTGATGCCTTTAATGAAGGACTTGAAACTCTATTTATAGAGTTCTAGAAATAACTAATTTGTAGTTATTCTGAATTGCGCATGATGAACTGTGCTAGCAACAGACTGCACGAACAGCGAACTGTGCTGGCAGTTACTTGATCGTGGGCCAACTGTATTAGACGCGTGGCATTGTTTGATTGAAATACGCATGGTCGTGTACAGGCGGTTGCTACGTGGCGAGCAATTGATGGCATGTAAGCCACGTAATAAATGTTAATTATCTTGATGGATTGTGCCACTTGAAAAGCGCTAGCATGAGACTACGCTGAGACTCGGGCTTGGTCAAACTGCGCTGAAGTTGAGCTGTCATACTGTGCTGGCTGTACAGCTGTCCTCGAGTGCTGTGCTGCACAAGAAATAAAAGAACTCCTCGTTTATCGGGTTGTCAGCTGTCAGAAGATCGGATTTTTGTCAGGTAATTATGGCATTGCCACGTCAGCGTAGCGCGCTCGGATGGTAGCGCAGTTCAGCTCATGCGTTCAATTTGTAGCACAATCTACCTCCTGCGCAGTCCATTTGAAGTGTGCGTAAATTAGTTTCCTCTGCCTATTTGATGAATGAAACTTGATTTTTATGACCTACAAGACCCCCTTCAAAGTTTTCAAAATTTGAAAAGACTTCAAAAATTTTGAAATACTTTGAATATGAAAAGTCAAGAAATGAGACATGAAGGGCGTCGGTCAATATTCAACCGTCATAATAAATTTTCTCTCGAAACGTTCGAACTCTTCTTCGTCTTCCCGAGTTGCATTGATGATGTTCAGTTTCCCATAGGGAATATGAAGGGTTGGTTAATTGTATATATAAAGGAAAGCTTTCATTCTCACTTCTCATCCTCGTATAGTCATGGCACCGAAGAAAGAGATAGAGGATGACAAGGAGAAGGCTCAAAGCTCAAGGCTTGACATAGAGATGGAGGCCGATCAATTGCTACGAGCATGTAATTTCCTGGAATGCTTTGGACTGACTCCAGCGATCTTTGATTGTATAAATGGTGGTCTTTCAACTGCCCACGAAGGACACGATGATGCAGAAGCATTCCTCGGTCTGATGCGTCGTTCAGGGATCCACAATGTGCGCGAGTTAGGCACCTCCCTTCGTCAGCCGAGTGAAGGGAAGAAGAAGAAATAATGTCTTGTGTAGGGGTGTCATTTTGTTTTCTCTATGTATTGTGACACTCAACTTATCTGTAGGGGCCTACTCTCTTTTTATGAAATAAAATCCTGGTGTTGTTTTCACTTTTATTCATATGGTGCATTGATATAGGATCTTTTTGCGCCTCTTTTGACTGTTTCCATGTTTGCTCATTCCCAAGAAAAACAACACGTGGCAGCTGTACTGTGGTTATGAACGCTTCTTATTCGGATATTTCCCGAAATAGACTTGTGCCATCTTGACCCGCTATAAATAGCTGAGTTAAAGAATGCATTCTCATTCCTTTATTCTTCTTCTTCTCTGAAGATGGCCTTTTGCAAGACTCCATCCTCCGACAAGGGATTGATGATGGCGATGCTTTCCGATCTTATTTCCCTATACACCGTGTCATCAGACATTGATTCAACAACTCTTAGGGCCGAACCATCTGATCTCGATGGTAAGCCCAACGTGAAACATTAGCTTTTCTGTATATAATCATCATTTATCCATTGTTATGCGCATCACCTTTCACCGAAAAAGGTATTTGATTTACATAAAAGGGGCAGAGTGCGCTCTTCTTTGATTAAACAGGGTGCGCAATTGGCTGCTTTTGAGCTTCTATTGAAAACAAACGCCTATCTTTGATAGATAAAGCGCACCTCCTAAAAACGAGCGCAAATCCTTGATAGATAAAGTGCGCCTATTGAAAACGAGTGCAAATCCTTGATAGATAAAGTGCGTCTGTTGAAAACGAGCGCAAATCCTTGATAGATAAAGTGCGCCTGTTGAAGACGAGCATGTGTCTTTAACTGAACAGGGTGCGCGAGCACCTGTCTTTGACTGAACAGGGTGTGCTCGCCTTTGATGGGCCAGTTTGCGCCTAATGATAATGACACTTCTTATTGATTAGTTTCTTTTTCTGTGCTGTCTTCTGCAGAAGCTTGGCTAAAGAACTTTTCTAGAACTGGCATTGGCGATTTGGATGCTGTGGGGAGCATTCTTCTGACACACACATCAGGGAGCTCATGCGCTTTTGACGCGCAAATCAGACAACTCAGAACTCTTCGTGGGATAGAAGGGTCTTCCTCAGATGGTAGGAAGAGCCTTTATACATGAAAAGTTGGATGGTGGAGTCAACTCTAACCCGAGAAGTTGGGTAGTAGAGTTACTTTTACGGCAGAACTAGGAATCATATCCCAATGCTGGATACATTCCTAGCTCTTCTGAAGGGCTGTCATCCCTCCACAGGTTGTATTGGTAGCAACGCGTCTTTGGGCTGCCATACTCTGGGGTTCTCCTCTCGTCTGAGAGAGAAGACCAGAGTTAATTCCTACTGCCCTTGTTGCCATTGAGGCTGAGACAGCAAGGAATTGCCACCAACAATGAATCCGATGAAGAAGATCCAAAAGATGTAATAGATCTCCATTAGGCCACCATTGTTGTATAGAATGAAAATCCAAGATGTAATAGATTTCCATTATGATTTGTAAGAAAGTAAAAATGTAATAGACTTTTATGATGATAGAATGAGAAATGGAAATGACAATTCTGTGGAAAATACTCCTTTGAGACTTTTTCGATGTTCATGGCATTTTGATAAGCCGATGTTTTTATCAGTGATAACTTGATCTTAGCGTATGATTCTCAGAAAAGAACTGTTGTTGTTTTAGTAGATTCGTCAGGGGTAATATAAACGTGACGAAATGACTGTTTTAAGCTGCCTATCTTGAACACATACTGGATGAGCTGGAGGCATCAATTAAGATTTACAAAGATCTTAATCGGGGGAAGGTAGAACCCCTAGTGAATGCTGAGTTTGAAAGGATGACTCGAGAAGCCAAAGTCATAAAAGCTGCTTTCCAGACTTTTTTGGACACTTATGCCACAAAGGCTTCAGAGTATGATTCCCGGATGGAGATATTAGTGTCTGCTGCTGGGGAGAAAGAAAAGAAGGTTGCTGAACTGAAGGCAGAGTTTGCTCGAATTCAAGAAGAATTGAGAATCGTTCAGCTTGCTCTTGAAGAAGAGACTACACAGCATGAAGCTGCCGTTCAGCAACTAGACCTTCTGACCTACGAGAAGAATGAGTTTGTCACTTCCCATCAAGATGAAATCGCTCGTCGACTAGTGACTTTGCCATCCTTTGACGATGAATCTGGAATGGTGGAAGCTAGAAAGCGGGTGTTGGATTCTCGTGAGGAACGACTTCAAGCATTGAAGCAGCAAATAGCTAGTTTGATGACCCCACCGATTGAGTGAAGGAAGACCTTTTGTACTTTTTCCTTCTTTATGATATATCTTTTTGTAATGCCTTTTATTTTGATCAATGAAAAGACATTATTTTTGTGGCTCTATTATTTTTTGTATATCCCATTAAGGATATAAATAATAGCAATGGAAAATATATTCAGAGGTTCAAGACATGATATATTTCTTGATTTAGAAAATAATTATATTCATTATATCTGCTAAGAGATAATGTGGATATGGCATAATATAATTTGTTGAATATTATTATTTTGGTAGACAACTTAATCATAAATAATAAATACGTGACAAGTTGCTGATATGGGTGAACGGACGAATTGAACGAAATGAATCGTCGGGATGAATCGTCGGATGTATGGAATAAACGGGTGAACCGTCGAATGGATGGAATGAACGGATGAACTGTCGAATGAGTGGAAAGAACGGGTGAACCTTCGAGTAAATGGAATGAACGAATGAACCGTCGGATGAATAGAATGAACGGGTGAACCGTTGGATGGATGTAATGAACGGGTGAACCGTCGGATGAGTGGAATGAACGGGTGAACCGTTAAATGAATGTAATGACGGATGAACGGTCGAATGGATGAAATGAACGGATGAACCGTCGGGTAAATGGAATGAACGGGTGAACCTTCGGTTGAATGTAATAAACGGGTGAACCGTCGAATGGATGGAATGAACGGATGAACCGTCAAGTAAATGGAATGAACGACACGTCGCTTCGATTCACGTAATCAACTGTCTCAGGAATCTCTGTCTATAAATAGAACAGAACTTTAGATGGAATGATCAATTTCACTTTTAACAAGAAAATATCGTCTGAAGATGCATCGAAGAAGGCTGAGATCGCCCCGAAGGTTGAAGCGGTTACTGAAGAACGTTCAGTCGAGATGACCCAGCCAAAGCAGATAGAGGCGGGCGAAGGTTCGTCTGCACCCAAGCCACCGCGGGATATCTTGGACTTCCTGGTTGAGCCAGAAAATACTGAAAAAGAAGAGGCCATGAGGATGGCTGCTTGCAAGTTCCTGGTGGGTTCAAGCAAGGATGTTCTCGGCTCTTTTGTCGACTATATTTTTGAAAAGGACGGCAGTGGCCCGCATCCTAATTTTAAGAAGGGCGATAGTGATCCTCGTCCCTGATATCTTGTAACCCCATTTATGATAAAATAAAATAAAGTTTTATTTATGAACTATTTTTTTGTATTTACAAGAAATTCCTTTTATATTCATATATAGTACTTTTTGAGGAATTTGCCATTGATAGGCATCATTGCAACTCGACCGTCCAACTCTGTAAGTTGATAGGCTCCATTTGAGAAGACTTTGCTCACGATATATGGACCTTCCTATTTTGCGTCGAACTTACCTTTGCTTATGTGAGTCATGGTTATAGGACGTCTGACGGTTAGAACCAGTTCTCCTTTCTGAAAAGCTCTGACCTTAACTTTGCGATTAAAAGCTTTTGAGATTCGGGCTTGATATAACTCAATATGCTGTTGAGCCAATAACCGTTTCTCGTCGAACGCTTCTAATTCTTGAAGTCGAAGGAGGTCATTGTTCTCTGTAGTGAGCTTGTTGGCAATGGCAATCCGCAGGGATGGGATCTGAAGTTCCAAAGGTAAAACTGCTTCACAACCATACACAAGAGAAAAAGGTGTACAGCCTGTAGGGTTACGGATCGTAGTGCGATAGGCCCATAGACATTCTCCGAGTTTCTCACTCCAATTCCGTTTGTTAGTAGATACAAACTTCTTAAGGAGTTTGATAATAGTCTTGTTAAATGCTTCAGCTAAACCATTAGCAACAGGATTGTAAGCTGTCGAAGTGACATTGTTAATCCGATGATCGTCACAGAACCTTGTGAACTTTTGACTGATGAACTGTGGTCCATTGTCGTGAATGATCCTTCAAGGTACACCAAATCTATAGATGACATGGTGTTTGACAAAGTTGATAACGCTACTGGTCTTAACTTCAGCCAGAGGTATAGCTTCAGTCCATTTGGAGAAGTAATCGGTTATAGCTAGTATGAACCGATGTACTTTAGAAGAAGGAGGGTTGATAGGACCTATAATATCCATGCCCCAGGCTTCAAAAGGCCAGGAAGCAGCAGTTGGATGCAAAAATTCTGACGGTTGGTGAATGAAATCTGCGTGGATTTGACAAACTCGACATTTCCTTGCATATTCGATGGCATCTGATACCATAGAGGGCCAGTAGTAACCTATACGTCGGATACGGTCTTGTAGTTTAGGTCCAGGTTGTTGTGCTCCGCAAACACCATCGTGAGCTTCACGTAATACTTGCTTTGCTTTATCACCAGCAAGACAACGTAAAAGAAGACCGTCATAAGTCCGCCGGTAAAGAGTCTTAGTAGTCTGATTGTAGTAGAATTGTAGAGACCGCCGACGAATACTCGTAGCCTCCTTGGGATCTTCAGGAAGTATATCATGAACTACGAATTCGATGAAGGGAGTTCTCCAATCTTTACTGATAACATTGGCTTCAGTAAAATTACTGAACTCAATATTGCGATTGTTTTCGATGCAAAACAATTCCTGATTAGAGACAACCACCACCTGTTGTCTTTTGACAGATATGGCTAAGACTGCTGCAAGATTGGCCAAAGCATCTGCCTCAATATTGCAAGCTCGGCGGACATATTCGATGAAAATGGCTTTAAATGATGTAGCCATATTGATTGCCGCTTCGTGATAAGGCACTAGATTTTGATGACGAACTTCATAGGTTCCTCTAACCTGGTTAACAACCAACTTGGAGTTGCCATAGACTTTAAGATATTCGACATCTAGTTGTTTAGCTAATTGAAGGCCAATGAGTAGAGCGTTGTATTCTGCTACGTAGTTGGAGCAGGGTTCATCTAGGGAATAGGCTCTTTGGATAGTTAACCCGTCTGGAGAAACAAGAACAACCCCAACTCCTGCGACAATGGCACCATTCGGCCCGATCCTGGATGCACCGTCAAAGAATAGACGCCAAGTAGGAAATTCTTCGGAGATCATATTTGATTCCAATGTCTCGTCTGGAATTTTATCGTAGAGTTTGGATGTTTCCGAAATAGGATGAGTCGCTAAGAAGTCTGCCAGCGCTTGACCCTTAACAGACTTTTGTGGAACATATACCATGTCATATTGGGCTAACAGAATGGCCCATGTAGCTAACCGAGAATTGAGTGTGCTGGGTTTCTTCATTAATACCCGAAGAGGATTAACTCGGGATATGACATGAATAGTTTGTCCAATGATGTAATGCCTTATCTTTTGAACAGCAAATATAAGAGCTAAGCATTCTTTTTCAACTGGACTATAACGGTGTTCAGCACCAATCATAGTACGACTAAGATAGTAGATGGCCTGTTCATGACCTTCTTTGTTCTTCTGGGCAAGTAAAGCACCCAATGAATTATCCATAGCACGGACATACATTAAGAATGGTATGCCTGAAATTGGTGGCACCAAGACTGGTGGGTTCATAAGATATTGCTTTATATCGTCAAATGCTCGTTGACATTCTTCAGTCCAAATGAAAGATACACCCTTCTTCATTAACTGGGTAAATGGTTTGCAGCGTCTAGACAGATTCGAAATGAACCTCCTGATGTACGCAAGTCGACCTTGGAATCCTCGTAGCTCTTTTAAGTTGCGTGGAGGATGCATCTCTTGAATGGCTTTGATCTTCTCGGGATCCATGTGTATACCCTTAGAGGTAATGACGAAGCCAAAAAATTTGCCACTAGAGACACCCAAGAATGACTTGGTGGGATTCATTTTGAGTTGATGTTGGCGCATCAGGTTGAAGATAGTTCTCAAGTCTTGAATGTGATCTTCCTTTAGACGACTCTTGACAGCAATATCGTCGACATAGCATTCGACAGTTTTACGCAGATGATCTCGAAAGATGGTACTCATAGCTCGTTGGTAAGTTGTACCAGCATTTTTGAGACCAAATGGCATCACGGTATAGCAGTAGACTCCGCGAGGAGTGCGGAAAGAAATATGTTTTTCATCTTCAGGATTCATCCGAATCTGATTGTATCCAGAGAATCCATCCATGAAGGATATCCTTTCGAACCCACAAGTATTATCGATCATGACATCTGTGATAGGGAGAGGAAACTCATCTTTTGGACAGGCTTCATTAAGATCTCGGAAGTCGATGCAAACTCGAACTTTGCCAGTTTTCTTCAAGACTGGGACAATGTTGGCTACCCAATTTGGATGTTGTTCTTCTCGAATAAAGCCACAAGCTATAAGCTTTTTGACTTCATCATCAATTGCGTCCATCATTTCTGGCTTGAATCGCCTTTGATGCTATTTAACTGGCTTTGCATTAGGCAAAATATTCAATTTATGAGTAGCAATTTTGGGATCTAAACCTGGCATGTCTTCATAACTCCAAGCAAAGACATCAATGTATTCTCGAATAAGAAGAATTAATTCTTGCTTATCTGTCTCTGGAAGGTTCTTGCTGATGAATACTGGACGAGTCGACCCACTCTCTCCTACATCAATTTGAACTAATTAATCTTCGGTAGGAGGTTCCCGTTGTTCAAATCGGAGTTCCTATTGGGTATCCATTCGTTGAACCCAATGATCTGTTTCGGGATTTTCTTCGATATCTTCGTCATAGCCTTCTGGAAGTTCGGAGGAGACCATGTTAGAAGATACGATTAGCCGATAAACCTGACCAATGCTGGTGTCAGAGTCCAATGATCTGGAATCAGAAGTGTTAGTGCGCTCCTCACTATCGAATTCGGAGACTTCTGGAGATAAGACTGGAGGTGAAGCATATCCGAAACCTCTTTTAGTCCTGTTGTAGTATATCTCTGATTTTTCTTTCGAAACAACTGTACGGATAGGAGTTCGTCTACTTTTACCATAGTTGAGGCCATTTTTGAAGTCATAACCCATCTTTCGGATGATGTCTTTTGATTGTTGACTATAACGACGAAGTTGGAGATGTCCCATATCGTTATTTTTGCTATCATCCGTACAGCTAAATTTTTGTTCTGGCCCTTTACTAAAAAGTGTTGGACTCTCGCCTCTCTTTGGAGAAGGGACAACAAAGTATGAATCATCTAGGTGTTCGAGTAAGACCTCTGTTTGAAGAGACTGTACAACTCCCATTGTAAATGACTAAAAGCTATCTAACATATCCAAATAGCACTTAGCATGATAAATGACATCAGTATACTGGAAAGGAGATGCTTTTTCATTGATTTGTATATCTGTATTTACAACAGGACCTTTAGCCTTAGCAGGCTTGGTCAGATTGATTACAAGAGGGGGAGAAGAAGAACGTGGAGGAGGCTTGCTATGACGAAGGTCAATAACAAGTGGCTCAGAGGAGATGAGCTCCCTTTTATCCTTGTTACGAGATAAATCAATAACAAGTGGCTCAGAAGAGGTGAGCTGCCTTTTATCCTTGTTACGACGTAGGTCGATAACAAGTGGCTCAGAAGAGGTAAGCTCATTTTGATCTTGACCACCATCGGTTGGTTGCTTCCGGACTGACAAGTGAATAGCCAGTGGTTTGAAGGATTGAGGATGAGAAACACACCCTTTAACAGGTATGATAAGGGTGTCATTGGGCACTGCTTCTTATTCTTCTTCAGTGTCCAGAGCCAGTACTACCTTCATGAACTCATCTTTATACATGCGAGCATCGTTACAATATGCTTCGACACCTTTGAAAGGGTAGAGATCCGCAACCTCTTTTTGAACCTCTCCATTATCATCAACGTATTTGAAACATTGATGGAGAGTCGAAGGAACAATGTTGTGTTCGTGAAGGAATGGTCTCCCCAAAAGAGCATTGTAAGAGCAACCATGGTTGTCTATAATGTAGAAGGTCACCTTTGTGCGGAGATTGCCTATTTGGAGTTTTAGGCGAATCTTGCCCAGAGGCTCACTCCTTCCCTGGTTGAACCCCAGAATGGTGGTGATTGTGCCGGAAAGACTATACACTAGGATTTTTAATGCATCTAGCATTGTCTTCGGCATGATGCTGAGTGCTGACCCTTGATCTATCAGAATACGATCGACCTTCATCGTGTTGACGTATCATATATAGTATAGAGGACGCTCATGCCTATTGTCTTCCATCAGCATATCATCATGTGTGAAGGTAATGTTTGGAATTAATTCCAACACACTGTGACAGTGGAGGCAAGATACAGGCTCTGATTCCGGCTTCTTTAGAAGGGTTAGACAGGTTTCTGCCTGCATTAAAGCTTCACTCAGAGTTTTTCGAGTCTCTTTTGAGAGGCGCAAGGGCTCGAAGATCGACAGCCTGGCTGGTGTATTGGCTAGTTGGGCCAAAATATCAAAGTTGTATGGCTTCTCAAGTCCAGAAGGAGATGACTTCTTCAAAGGCTTGTCGAAGCGGACTTGTTGTTTGCCATTGTCGGCTGCCGTCGGCTTAGGGGAAATGGGTTCTAAAACCGGTAAAGACACAGCAGGGATGCCCTCAGTAGAAGCAGGTTGCACTGGAGCGGACTCAGAAGAAGAGGTAGGGTTTTCTTGATTTTCGGGAAATTCCTGTAGATAGGCTTTCCCTGACCTGGTACCCAGCAGGATTTTCTCTTCAACTATGGGGTAAAAAGACACCATATTACAGATCTTTGTTCTGCCATTGGAGCGGTCTTTTTGCTTAGAAGGAGCCTCGAAGTCTGCAACAAGGTCCGGGTGGATCCACATAATCTCGCCATTATCAAGGGATAAGGGGACAAGACCTTCACTCCGTGGAGGAGGGAGGTTCTCGATCTGAAGAGTGGCCTTGGGGATAGGGATGACACCATGTTGTACCATCTGTGGAGGAAAGTTACCAAACTGTACTGAGACCATGTTCGCGGTAATAGTCTTCTCATCTTGTTGAAGGGTGACAACACCAGCATTGACTAACTCTTGAATCTTGCCTTTGAGCACATAACATGCTCGATTGGGATGCCCAATGAACCTTTGATAAATACGATATTTGGGATGATCAGTCTTACCGACCTCGTCAGGCTTCTTCAGGTCTGGGAGTTGGAGCTTATTGCTTTTGATCAAGCAATCGAAGATGCTCACGGTGTCGTTCTCGTCAAAGGAGTACTTTACTTTCGGACGAGGTTCCCTTGGTGGAGGGGCAAAAGGAGTAGGAGTAGACGTAGGTGTAGCTACATTGACAGCCATAGATTCTTTGATCTTTAAATTGATGTTTAAAGTTTCTTTACCCTTGCGGTTTTTCTGGCGATTATCGCTACTAGATGTCGGGTGTTCATCCCGGTCGGGGTTAGACATGTGTACCCCCAACTGCTTGAACTTGTCAGCACTAACTTCAGCTGCTTTAGCATTGACAATGAATGATGGCCAGTCTTGAAATTGAGTTGACCCCGTCCACATGCTGATGATAGGCAAAAGATTTGTCTTGCAGGTATCTATAGTAACAGCGGCCGGAGTTCCATGAGGCATCTTTAATGCTTCTCAGCGAAATCTTTCAATGAAACTCTCAACAGTTTCATTATTTCTTTATTTGATCTTATTGAGGGCCGACATGGTCATGTCGTTGATTCCCTCGTAGAATCGCTCCAAGAAGATTTGTTTAAGACCCGAGAAAGAAGTGATACAGCCATTAGGCAAGCTTCCGTACCAATCGTATGCTATACCGGCTAAACAGTCGATGAATACCCTGGTAAGAAGAGCATCATTTGGCTGAAGTTGAACAGTTATTACTTCAAAGTGGTTAATGAACTGACTCAGAGAAGTGCTGCCATCAAACAGCAAAATTGTAGGAATCTTATACTTTGGAGGGAATGAGACTTCCTTCCATTCAACCAGATAGGGTTGTTTGATCCCCAATCTTTGTAAATTGTCCTTCTCTTTAAAAGCCTCAAATTGAGTGCGCAAGAGTTTGACAGTTTCATTAGCATCCTCCGATGATGAAGAAGGAGCAGGCTGAGTGTTAGGGGGAGGAATAGCATGGTAAGCGCTACCCCTAGCTCCTGACTGACTGGGTGTGGGTTGAATTTGTACAGGGGGTATTTGAGGAGATACGACCCCCAGACCTGTATTAACAGGCACCGACGATGCTATAATCTCAGGGTTTGCAACAGGTGCGGTCGTTGGTACCGTATGTTGGACCACGATGATAGAATGCATACTTGCGACCATTTCAGCCATGGTCTTCAACTTATCCTCCAGTGCAGCTATTCGTTGTTCTTGATTTGCCGAACTATAAGCATCTGGATCTTCAGTGACAACGTATGCTGACACTTCTCTAGGTACAATAGAAGACACTGTCTGTTCAGAACTTTCACTGTATGCATCATAATCAGAGAAGGAATCATCTCCTGAATAAGAAATAGGGAGATGACCAGAGGGATCTTGGAGAAGATTCCCATGCCCTATTGTGTCTCGACTTCGGGATCGGGTGTGTCGAAATACTCCTTCAGAAGATTCTTGGAGTAAATCTAAGTACCGTTGGCTGGGCCTGCAAGGCTTGTCGTGTTTGGAGCACTTTCTACCCTAGTGTCTCGAGAAGCCATGTTGACGGAAGCATACAACACTTCGTCTTCATCTTCGGACATTGGTTCAGAAGTTGCAAAATTCAGACGATCGAAAACAGATCGTTTTGTTGTCCGGCAACAACACTTGATGACAACCTTGTGATTACAATGATGTTCAAGTGGTTGAACTGGAGGTGTTGAGATGTTGTCCCATTTTTGCTTGAGGTGCTCTCGAAGGTCAGGAATAATGACGGAACGAGAAGAAGTCTGAGGGATATGTTCTTTGACCACATTCGGAACATGGTTCCGGTTCTTCAGATGTTTTGTCCCGTGAGTATATAGAGAAGTGCTCACTTTGTTAGCATAGGTGTCAGGATTTTTTATCCTGGAAATTTGTCTCTGATGCAGGTTCATCTTCGGCATTGGCTGCTTGCGTTTTATAGAAGCTGGTCTATTGAGATAAGTCCGTAGATTAGCAAACTCACTCCCAGGGTTTTCTGTCTGAGACACCAGTAATTTTCTCTGTTTTGAGCGGGATATCCGGAGAGTTGGGAGATCTTGGAGTTCCGCTACCGGAGTAGGCAGAATACGTCTTTGATTAGTACACTTCCCGTTGGCAGGGAGAGAAGAACTCTTGTTTGAGAGAGTTCTTGTACTGGTTGGTGCCGAGGCACGTTCAGATGGATCTTCTACGGCAAAAATCGGAGAAGACTGAGAAAAGACCAAATGACCTTTTCTCTTGTTTTGTGAAGAAGGTTTGGCTAAAAAGCATTTTCCTCTGTTGTCTTCCAAGTCGTGGAACGAGGAAGTTCGAGAAAAGACCAACGGGCCTTTTCTTTTGTTCTGAGGAGGAGGAGGAACAGTCAACAGACTACCCTCAGTGGATTGTGCTGGAGCAACAGGGTGCTTGGGAAGAGGAGTAGAGTTTTTCCCCTTGCTGTGAGAAGAAGGGAGATTAGCCAAAGGGCTATTCCTTTTAGACTGCACTAGAACAAGAGGGATGGCCACTTGCGCAGTAGGCGCCTTGACCGATTGCGCCTGGGAGGATTTGACATATAGTCCTTTGGCCATAGAAACTCCAAGAGTTGCAGCTTGCACAACATAAGTTTTGGTTACAGAATGCTTAGGTTGCACTCTGGTTGGAGGGGCAATTGGTTGTGCAGGAGGAAAAGAGGTCACCAACTGCGCCAGAGGAAGAGGAGTCTTGCACTTTGCCATAGCAGCATAGGAAGTGGGTTGCGCTGTGGCAGAAAGAGCAGTGTGTTACGCAATGGCAGAAGTTGCTACTGGTTCCTTGGCAGCAGAGACAGCAGGTTGCACAGATGATTGTGCAGAGGACTGCGCAGAGGACTTTGGAGTCCACACTGAACGGACCTTGCTCTTGGCAGGGGTTGCAGTGCGACGAGTAGCCCCAGAGTTGATCATCGCCTCGTAGGCAGTCTGGTTGACCTTCACAACCAGCGTCTTATGCGTCTTTCCGATAGACGCAACGTCACATTGAGTTGTCACTTCCTCGTCGGAGGAGAAAGTCGTCCCCAACAGAGTTGCCATTTTGTTTGCAAAAACAAAAGTTTTTATTTCACAAACTTTATAAGAAGATTATAATTGAATTCTGGAAAAGTACAACTATAGGAATCCGATCTGAAGACGATCGCTTTATCCCTTGGACGATGTAAACTTTGAAGACGATAGCCTCTGAAGAATGCAGCAGCACTTAGACAAGAACCCCTAATCTCTGATGATAATAATGATCTGATGCCTTTAATGAAGGACTTGAAACTCTATTTATAGAGTTCGAGAAATAACTAATTTGTAGTTATTCTGAATTGCGCATGATGAACTGCGCTAGCAACAGACTGCGCGAACAGCGAACTGCGCTGGCAGTTACTCGATCGTGGGCCAACTGTATTAGACGCGTGGCATTGTTTGATTGAAATGCGCATGGTCGTGTACTGGCGGTTGCCATGTGGCGAGCAATTGATGGCATGTAAGCTACGTAATAAATGTTAGTTATCTTGATGGATTGTGCCACTTAAAAAGCGCTAGCATCAGACTGCACTGAGACTCGGGCTTGGTCAAACTGCGCTGAAGTTGAGCTGTCATACTGCGCTGGCTGTACAGCTGTCCTCGAGCGCTGTGTTGTACAAGAAACGAAAGGACTCCTCGTTTATCAGGCTGTCAGCTGTCAGAAGATCAGATTTTTGTCAGATAATGATGGCATTGCCACGTCAGCATAGTGTGCTAGGGTGGTAGCGCAGTTCAGCTCGCGCATTCGATTTGTAGCGCAATCTGCCTCCTGCGCAGTCCATTTGAAGTGTGCGCAAATTAGTTTCCTCTGCCTATTTGATGAATGCAACTTGATTTTTAGGACCTACAAATACGCCCCATTCATTCCATGTCATGTTATAAGTGTATCTCTAAGCAGGATCTATGTGTACGGGACACATATGTGGCTACACTTTCAACCCATCGTTTCTTAGCTATATGAAGGCCGTTGGCGTATCCGCGCCGGAATGGACTAAAGGAGTTTCTTTTTTATTTTTCTTTCTTTTCTTTCCTTCTTTTCTTTCTCGAATTTGGGTAGCCTGACGTTTTCACGGGCTGGGTCGCTATCCCAAACAACCAAAACTATCGCTGCATACCATCATTTGCGGCTTTTCACATCTACAACCGGGTGCTAATCGGACTTCATAGATGTGCGCCTATCAAATATTATATCCCTCCAAGGCGAACTGTCCCGGTGCTCCGGTACACCTTTCGGAGGGAACATTCCGTACACGAAAAAATATCACAATTATCTCAAGTCCATTCGACCATGCAACGCCCTATTTTCAAACAACCAACATAGTCTTGAGCCGAGGCTCAGACTTTATCAAACAACCAAACATAGTCTTGAGTCCGGGACTCAGACTTTATCGTCTCGTATTTCTTCCATTAAATTTCTATGTTCTTACATTTCATAACTCGTTTCAATGTTCGATGGCATCATGCCTCAACTCAATGTTCGTCAACCGAACGACCCGAAGGTCCCGAACACCTTTTGAGGCATCATGCCACCACTGTATTCTTTCGCAACGAAGCCATCTTTTATGATCTTGTGCACGTAGACACGTTTCGACTCATTTATTATCTTTTTTCTCGCGTCGTACACTTGGTGCACGCATAGAAACCGTATTTCCATGTTCTATAACTTAGTGTTCAATGTTCGGGATTTGCACGCTAGGGCGCTCGCCTATTGTCTTTCAATGTTTTAGCCTTTCTAATTCGTGCGCGAAGGCACGGTATGGTTCATGCACTAAGGCACTCGTCGAATACAGTTATCTCATGTTCTTGCGGCTTACGCACCGAGGCGCTCGCCTTTGCGATATCCAATGTTCCATAGCGACTCGTGCATATGCTGCACGTTTCATTTCAATTGTTCTAACTAGTGTTCGACATACACTATGATTTATCTTCCGATCGGACCACGCACGTGGCGTCGATAGGTTAACTTAGCATACAATGATACATTTTGACTTATCGTATGAAGGAGTAAAAAGAAGAGTCAATCCTCCCACCTTGAGTCGATACGCCTTGTCGTTTCGCCGAGCCGATGCGGCTCTGTTTCACTTAACACAATGTCCTAAGGCTTTTGAAAGAAAAAGAAAGAAAATGTACAAAAGTACAAGTAAATTCTGGGAAGTATTGCTATGGAAGTCTGATCTGATAGCGCTCACTTTGTTCCTTGGACCATACGATGATGATGAAGAAAACTGCTTGGAGATAAACAACTGGAAGAACTAAGTCACTAGAAAGGTATCGACACAATTGACACTGATGGCATGGTCGAATGATTTCCTGCTTTGCTTCACTCTGTTCTTGAAGAAAAGTTGAAGAAAAATGATCTGAAAAATCACTTTGCTCTGAAAAGTATAAATTCTCTCAAGATATCAGGTCTCCAAAAATCCAGTCCTTTTTCTTTAAAAAAGAAGTCTTTATATAGGCCAGTCTTCTGTGCGTAAAAAACAGCAATATTGGGTCTCTACGCAGGCTGGTAGAATAACTGTCACCCACGTACAGAAATTGGCCTCTACACATGTTGACACGTGTCCCATAATCTAATAAAATAAGGAGAACATGTACACACGTTCTTCAAGAAGTGTGGCATGAAGGCCACATCAGAAAACTACGTTCCCACACAATCAGGACAGACTGTGTGTAAAGGATACTGTTTCGGCATGTCTGAGCGTAAAAATAGCACAAAGTAAGCCTCCTGCGTAAAGCGGCTAAAAATAGCCTTGAGCGTAAAGGCTCAAATAAACTCTACGCGCAAAAAGAGTGACTGAGATAGCCTTGAGCGTAAAAGCTCAAATAACTCTTATGCGTAAAGAGGAAGCTGTTCCTCAAGCGTAAAGCAGCTTATTGACACGCTAAACCACAAACTTCTTGGCTTCTGTGCAATTATTTGTCAAAAAATTAATCTGTCAGAACAGTATCTTGGTGCATTTAATGCAGCATGGAAAGCCCATTCTTCGCGTAGAGAGTGAAACTATCTTCGCGTAAAGTCTGAATTTAGCGCTTGTGTAGAGTTTTGAGTTTGACTCAGTTTGACCTTTGCGTAAAGTCTAATCTGGAACTGTATTTGCGTAAAGATCTCAACTTCTTTGACTTGGTTTACGAAATTTATTTACATTTCTACAAGACCCCCTTCAAAGTTTTCAAATTTTCTAATATTTGAAATACTTTGAACAGAAGCGTAAAATTTGGGATATCCAATAGTCATTAGCGTAAAATTAGGGATACCTAACAGTCATCAGCGTAAAGTTAGGGATACCCAACAGTCACTTCGAGAATTTGAATCAACCTTGAGTTTTCTATAAATAGAACTTCTGTTGGAAGAGAGAGAACTTTACTCATCTCTTTCATTTCTCATTCTATTCTTCATTTATCCTCAAAATCCTTTCGAGCAAATGGCACCCAAGAGCAAGGCCGCCGCCTCAGCTAAGGACAAGAAGCTTGCCACTTCGTCGATAGCTAAATCATCGGAGGAACTTCATGCCGTTGCAGCTCCATTAGAGAAGAACATAGAGGAGACCCCAAAGACCAACCCAAACGTGGCTCCGTCCATGATAGGTAGAAATCCTATCAATTTTGTGGGAGAAGATAACCCAAGACCAACCCTAAATCATACGCTCACATTTATACGTGCCAGCGTAATAGTTGAAACCAAAAACACGCTTACATTATACGTGCCAGCGTAGATCTCAAAAAAAAATACGCTCACGTTATACGTGCCAGCGTAGAACTTGAAAATATGTCCACGTTATACGTGCAAGCGTGAAACTGAAAATATGCCCACGTTATACGTGCGAACGTAAAACTGAAAATATGTCCACGATAAACGTGCGAGCGTAAAACTGAAAATACGCAAGTCAAAAGACTATATGTTTTTTACATGTAAAACTTTACTCTTTTGAACAGAAGCGTAAAACCAAAAATACGCTCACGTTATACGTGCGAGCGTAAAACTGAAAATACGCAAGTCAAAAAGACTATGTATTTTTCACACGTAAAACTTTATTCTTTTGAACAGAAAAAGTACGCGTAAAAAAAACTTTCATTCTTAGACTGCGTAAAACATTTTTAGAGAAATGCATAAAACAAATTCTCTTTAAAACAGAGAACCTTTTACGCGTAATAACTTCAAAATTTAACTCATGTATAGTCATTTGCGTAAAGCTTGAGTTTGCATAGAGTTTATACTTAAAGTTTTACTAACTTGATTTTTCTTGTTTGAACTTCTTTTGCAGTGGACTTGGGGGTCCATTCTCTCTCTGAGGTGTTTGGCTCACCAGCTGGTATTTTGGGATCAAATTATCTGGAAAATTTATCCCAAGTCGAGTTTTCTCAAACCGACAAGCAGTATCCCAAGGGAAGACATCAGTTGATAGCTGCTCAGGGAGACAGAATATTGTTGTCTTTAATGAACGGAGAATTACTGATGTCATTAGATGGCCAGCATTACATGAAGCCCGCATTCATGTTTGGGGATGCAATTGATTTCAAATCTCAGACAAACCCCAAGAAGGAGTCCTTGGTGTTCAAGTTTGGGGAAAAGACAGTGTATCTCCCAACAATGCCAAGGGATTATCCCCTTTCTTCTTTTGTTCATGCCACTCATCCGAGACAGATGATCTGGAATCTGACTCCCAACAGTCATGGAAGACCGTGGAGAATTATATTCAAGAGGGATGAAAACCAAATGGGCTACATACGAGTACTCCCAGTGGTAGTGTCACTCCTTTTTTAGGATTATTACCTGAATTCACACCAAGTGAAGGCTCATCTCTGATCCAGCCAGTGCAGATACCGATGTTCATTAACAAGTTTATGAACGCTTCAATATTATATCCACAAGTCAACCCTAGGCTTCCAGGGTGGATGACTCCTCACAAAAAAAATTGGGTTCAACTTAGCTCTTGGATCATAAATAACTTTGAAGCAGAATTACAAGCCATCGGATTGTTAGAAGCGGTAGCCTCCACAAGTCAAGGCATACCCATAAACAATAACTTGTTCTTAGCTCTGATGTAATTATATATCAGCTCGATGGGAACCTTTGCGACCCCAATAGGCGAAATGGGTTTTGCACTCCATGAGATGCAATTTATCTCCAAGCTACCAATGAGAGAAGTTCCATATGAGGAGTATGTTCCCTCCAACCGAGAACTAGCAGAAATTAGCAAGAAAAACCCTCGCTTAGTCGAGGTTTACCAAGAGCTGATGTGTCATTATTTGATCTGCACCACTATGTATGAAAGTGGATCAAATTTGGCATATATCAATAAATGGAAACCATATCTATTCTATCATAAGAATAGAGTGTCCAAGGAAGATAATGAGATATTCCAAGACAGCAAGGCTCAAACCATTAATCCTAGCTCAATAATTCCTGCCGACTTGATAAATACTTGGATGATCACATAAATCCTCGGACAAGTATTTAACCACCAAAGCTGAAGAATTCCCTGCGGGGATTGAAACATTGAGCTTTTTGAAACATGACAGTCGAAAGCTCTCAAAGGAAGCCTTGCTGGCGGGCTTTCTTTCCTTGTGGTTACAGAGGTGGGTCGTACCAGGGATTGGTACAGTTGACAGAATTTATCGAAACGTACTATGGGCAGCAATACGTTTGGTATACAAGGTTAGACTCAGTCTATTACCGGCAATGGTGTGCCGGATGAACGCGGGTTTGTGAGCTTTTGGTGAAGAATTGATCAATAATGCTCCCTATCATCGCATTTCCCTAGGGTGGAGATTTCCTATACTTATTTGATGGGCTGGCTACTGCATCACAACTGCAGCTTATTACCACCAGGCCCTGAAAATGATGCGGAGGTATTCCTCCAGAAGTTTAGTAAAGCTACCTGGAAGGCGACTTCAGTGACAGATACACGGGCAACACTGAACTTCTCCTATGGGTGGAATTTTTTTTGCACACGACCACCAGTTCCAGCCGACTCTTTTGGTGTGCAATTTGAAGACATAGGTCGAGATAGAACTGAAATACCTGCGCCAGTCTTCAATTGGCTAATATGCATCAGACCCTCACATCTGATGTATAGAACTGAAGACAACTGCATTTTTGAACCGTACCTACCTAGTCGGTTTGCTCGTCAGTTCGGGTATGACCAGCTTTACGTTGGTAATCCCTCCACTAGTTTCAACCATTATGGAAAATTAGTTGATAGAGCGAGGGCATGACGATATTTCAGCGCTGGATGCACCGGTGCCAAATTCCATGTATCAACCGCCTCAAGCACAACTGAGCTACGAATGCTTCATTCGTATGCGCATTTTTATGTCTCTATTCGCTCATTTGCAAAAGACTACAATATGAAAGAAAGTCTCCGGTAGAAAAAAGAAGGAGACACTGAAGAACCAGTTATGGTTCCTTCGGATATACCTGATGATGTTATTCCAGATGAATATCTGGAAACGATCCCTATGGGAGTTGGGGAGACGGCTGCAGGAGCAATTACCATTTCTACAACCCGAAAGCGAAAATCAGACACAACTGTTACTCTCTGGGAGAAGAAGAAGAAGGTTACTATTAAAGGGCCTTCCAAACAGAGAGTCTCTACCCCAGAAAGCAAAAAATTATGCCGAAGAGACTCAAACATTATATCTTCATCAGCTCAACCTGGAGAAGGGTCTTCAGCACCCCAGCCAGCAGCAATGACAGAATTTACAGTAGTCCTATCTTCAGGACGACTTAGCACCTCATTGCACTTAACTTCGCCAAAAAAGACGAAAGCTGTTTAAGTGACAGCCACAACTCATGCTAGTAATCCGGAACCCATCCCCTCTGATGAACCGGGTCTCGAATTAGATGATGATGACTGGGACTTAGATTATGACGCACTCTTATCGCATCCTGCACATACTCCAGGTAAAGATAAATTACACAAAACTTATACAAAAATATGTATTATGATTTTGTATATTGACTATTTTGTTTAATCTTTGTAGGTATCATCACTGTGGCAAAGCCCGTTGCTCTTCCTCCTCAAAAGTCTATTCCTGAAGAGGTAAAAGAATCTGAAAAAGGAAGTTCTTTTTCAAAAGAAGATTCTCTTTCTGAGGAAGGTTCTCCATCTGTGGAGATACAAAAAGAGTCTGCAGGAGAGGCATGCCAAGAATTGTCTTCTCTTGCCGAAGAAAGAGATGAAGAGCCGACTACAGAAGAAGAGCCAGCAGTATTCAGAGAATCAGTTGCTGCCAAAGAACCGATTGCTGAGGTCGTAGATGTAGCGGCAACATCAATTACTGCTGCTAGTCCAGACCAGATTCCTGAGACAGTAGTGTTCAAGTCCGAATCGAACATAGAAGGCAGCACCTCCATAATACCATCCCCTGCCACCGAAACTCAAGCTCCGGAGGCAGCAGAAAAGGTTGCTGAAGATGTAGTCCCAAAACTCCCTGGGAATCAATTAGCCATGGTAACGATGACAGATATATCGTTAACTCAGCTTGCTATCACAGCGACGACAACATCTGTCTCTGATTTTTAGGAGAAAAGATTGGCAGATATTGCTGATACACCAAGCTCTAATGCTGATATGAATCTTTTGGTAGAGATTCATACTGAAACATTTTACAAAACTTTGGCAGCGTTGATCAAAATGGTTTTGAAAAAAGGCCTCAGTTATGAGAGTTTAAAAAGTACAACTGCTACCACTATTGACAACATCGCCATGTTTAATGATACTGAGAGGGCAGCAGCTTTGCAAAAGATAGTCCAAGGACTTGAACAGCCAATCAAAGAATATCTAAGGTTGTCGAGTGGGACTATTGAAAGCCTCGTCCAATCTGAGTATGATGCTCTCACAAATGAATATACAACTCGGGAAACTATTTTCAAAGAATCTCTTCAAGAATATAGCAATAAGGTTGCCGTAGAAAGGACCTTCTTGAGAGAGAATAAACCCCTGTTGGAGCAGCACCAAGAAGCCTATGACTCAATGAATATCAAAATTCATCAACAAAATGATAAAATCCGTAAAGTCGAGGCTGAACTAGCTCGATTAAAGGAGGAGCAAAACCAGATGATGGCAGATCGAGATCAATATTTGAGGCAAAGTTCCATTTTGGAAGAACGGATCTTTGGTGCTGAATCAAATATCAAGACTCTCGAAGAAGCCAAAGATAAAATGGTAGCTGCCTTTGCCGAACTTTCCCATCTTTGTACTGCGGAAGCTCGAAAATCCATAGCATATACAACTGTATTGAGCTCTCGCGAAAAGCGTCTGGAAGAATTACAGAAAATGATTGAAATCTATCTGCTCCGCCTTAGAAATTTTTGTACCCAATAAAGAATTTTATATTCTGTCATTTTCTTCATTTGCTGATGTAATATTTCAAACCATGAAATGAATAAAATTTTTATGAGATAGAAAATAATTATCAGAGGTAATATGCACATGATTAGTCTTCAAAACTCAACTAAGTAGATTATATCTATCCAGAGGTAATATGGGCATGATAGATAATAAATCTTTTTTCTTTTTAGAGTGTACAATACTATCAGAGGTAATATGACATGATAGATAATAACGACCCAAAGAAGTAGATTAATATCTATTCAGAAGAAATATGGACATGATAGATAATAACGACTCAAAGAAGTAGATTAATATCTATTCAGAGGTAATGTGGACATGATAAATAATAAATCTTTTTAAATTGGAATCAGCTGGGAAGAAAGAAAATCAAATTTTTTTTTTGGGAGAATAAATAATCAACTTAACCAAACCTTGGCAGCTGGGGAATGAAGAAAAAATTCAAACATAATATTTCTTCAAGAATTTACAATTGATCGACATCATGAGAAAATCTCCATTAGGTTTAGATAACCTATAAGCACCATCAGAGAATACGGTTTCGACTACATGAGGGCCTTCCTATTTAGCTTGGAATTTGCCTTTACTCTTATGAGTCATAACTATAGGTCTTCGGACAGCTAGAATTAACTCTCCTAATTTAAATACCCTTTCTTTAACTTTGCGATTGAAAGCTCGAGATATGCGGGCTTGATACAACTCAATGTGCGGCTGTGCTTGAAGACGCTTCTCATCCAAACCTTCAAGTTCCTGGAGTCTTAAGAAAACATTATTCTCCGTAGTTAGCTAATTAGCAATGGCTATTCTAAGAGATGGTATCTGGATCTCTAGTGGAAGAACAGCTTCACATCCGTAAACTAATAAAAATGGTGTAAAACTAGTTGGAGTTCTGACTGTTGTTCGATAAGCCCATAAAAATTCTCCAAGTTTCTCATTCCAATCACGTTTATTAGAAGAAATTTTTTTTTGAGAAGTTTAATAATTATTTTGTTGAAAGCTTCTGCTAAACCATTAGCAGTCGGGTTATAAGCTGTAGAAGATAGGTTCTGGATCCGATTCTTGTCACAAAATCGATAAAATGTCTGACTGACAAATTGTGGTCCATTATCATGGATTATCCTTCGGGAAATCCCGAAATGATAAATGACATGTGTTTCACTTAACAAAATGCCCTTAAAAGGTGTCACTACCACTTTTCTAGGACAAGGGTATTTCTGTCATTCCATAAATGGAGTCTATTTTTTTTTAATATGATGGTTGTAATTATTAGTAGTCTAATTAATCATTAGTCATGGTAGACCTCATTTATTTTGACTTGAAAAATGTAACGCCCCAGTCCCAAAATATGTAGGACTAGGAACGTAGACATGCCAGCTGTTTCATACGAAGTATATGGGTCTCGTATGGATACATAAGCTGTAAAATGCAGTAGAACCATAACTAATCTCATCCACACAAAATAAATGAATAAAAGATATCATATAATCATCCATGAAATTGTCTTGATACAATATGTTGGGCGGAGACAAATCCACTACCAACTATGGAAAGAAATACATGAGAAAAGAAATAAATTTGGCGAGCGAAGCGAAGACGATCCAAATGCAATCATCCTCGAAGAAATAGCGATGAACACGACTAGAGCTAGAACACCTGCGAAAGACAAGAACACACACCTGGAGAGATAACCAGGTCCTCAGAGGGACGTAACAAGACACATAATATCATGCCATATAAACTGAATAAATATTGCTCAAATAAATAAGTCAATTGAATTTATAACATGGTCCAATACACACCTATTGAACGGGCGTACCATCCCCCCAACCAAACAAGGACAAGAGATGGTAAACTAATTCACGGTGACGTATCTTTCCATGCTATGAATCCAATATGGTATCCGAACCTCAACAAGGTTCAATACCTTCTCATCGAAGTAGTAAGTCACACCTACAAGCAAACAAGGACAAGATGTGATGAACTAATCTGCGACAAGTTATTGTTCCAAGCCACGGTCAGATACAAGTACCCAAACCAAAAGCACTCGTACCTAATGGATAATGGTGCCTAACCGTTCTAAGTGAAATGTAGTTAAGAACAATCCTTCCTACGCATGGGCCCTGGCTGAATAGGATCGGCATGGTCCCCCTTGGGGCACCAGAGGCCCCATCAATAAGAGCATGACGTTCTGCAGAATCGTCAGTGGCCGTCAGTAATCATGAGTCATTAATCCTGTATCTCCAGCGGAGAGTCCGGGTCACAAGGGAAGTGCATCGAAGCCCATACGCTAAGGAATTGTCCTCCCCGCCCAATGCCTACTGTGTTGTATCCATAACACAAACCACTATAACTGCTAAGTCGAACTGGCATGCAATCTCTATTAACGGTTATTCCTATCACACGGCTTGTACGTACTGGTGTCCAGCCAATCACGCACTTTCGTGTTCTACATGCGACACACAACTTCGTGGTACAACGTGTCAAGGCCATGAATGCAACACACAAAGGTGGTCCCTTAAATCTAGGTATAATGTACAAAAAAACATAATACATAGCAGGATATAAATGAACAGTAAGTTCTAACAGGTTATGCCATGTATCACAGTTTATTTTGCATAAAGAAAATAATGAACAATGCATGAAATATGGGCTAAAATAAGTAAACAGCAAATGGCAAGGTATCTTGCCTGATAGTACGCATGGTGTGCTGCAATGATCAATGTAGCACGAACATATGGCTTTGGTGATACAACTGTGCAAGGTGGCCTCTGATGGTGACACGGACAGTTCCATTGGGTCCAAGACGGACAACTTAGCTAGGGACGATATAAATAAGTTCGGAATTTGGAAGAAGATATGAATATGACTAGAGAGGCAAGATTGATAATTGAAGAGATTTGTTTAAATAAAAATATATATAAATATTTTAGAAAATAATTATCGTATTTGGAAACTATATTATAGTAGTCAAAATAATATGAAAACATAGGAATTATTTTGATATCCAACTATAATAAAATTAGATTAGAAAATTTTAAAAATAATATCTTTAAAGTCTCAATCCGTAGTTAAAATACCATAAATAATATAAAATTAGGAAGATATTCATGAACTTTTTAGAATCATTTACAAATATTATATATATATATATATATATATAAGCCCTAATGAGTTCAAAGCCCAATATTATACTTTGTAACCAATAATTTAGAAATACTACTATATTTATTTTAATAAGACAAAATAATAATAACAATACTAAAATACCAATAATAAAAATAAAAATAATAATAAAATATTATTAATAATAATAATATCAATTATAACAATAAAATTAATTTACTCTAACTACTATACTGTTATCAGAAGATAATAATAATTAATAATAATATTAAATATATAAAAAAATGATGAAATCCCGAGGTTACATCACATGGTGATGTTCTCCATGCTTTGTAAAGTACATAAAAAAAGAAGAAAAAAAGGGGACATGAGAGAGATTGGTGAGAAGGGGAGGAGTAACGAGCGGGAGAGAGAGTGGCGTGAGAGTCAACGAGAGAGAGAAGTGAGAGAGAGAGGCGGCGGGGGAGGAAGTCGACCGGAGGGGGTGCGTGCGGAGGAGGAGGAGTGGGAAGGAGAGGCTGGGAGCTGAGAGGGACGGTGGCTCGGGGCGGTCGACGGGAGCGGTTTAGGTCGACGGAGGAGCAGGGTTTGGGGACTCGGGGCTGCGCCGGCGGCAAGGGGGCTGAGAGGGACGGTGGCTCGGGGCGGCAAAAGTGGGGATCTGGGCGGTGTGGCGCGACGCCGACGGAGTTAAGGGGTAGCTTGGGGTTGTGGGCGGCGCCAGCCGGGCTTTGATGGCGGTGGCGTCTACAGTGGCGGTCGGGAAGAGGAGGAAGGGCTTCGTCGGCCGGTTGGGCGCGGGAAGCGGGAAGAGTGCCGGAGCTTGGGGTTTCGGTCGGGCGGAGCTCGCTCGTGCGGAGTCGAGCGCGGCGGTGCTGTGGGGTCGAAAGCAGGGTTTCCGGCGGCTGGACGGGCGGTGTTCGCGGATGCGGAGCTGTCGGGAAAGAATAAGGGACGGCGGTGGTTGGCACAAGGGGCTACGTTGGCTGGACTCGTCGGAAGGGCGATCGGAGAGGGTCGGCCGTCGGAAAGAGGCGGTGCGGAAGGCGGTGGTGTCACGACGAGGCCGGGTAAGTGGTGGGGGGTGTTTGTGTGTTTTATTTCTTATTTATTTGGAAATTTTGGTGGTGGCGACGAACTGTGGGGTTGGACGAAGTCGGGGGCCGAGTTTGGGTGTTGTCGGGAGGCTGCCGGTGACGGCGATGGTGTTTGGTAATCGGTGGTGGAAGGGTCGTCTGGTCGTGGTGGGGAGATGCTGGACGGTTGTTGCGATGTCGAAGTGTCTGCAGAAAAGTCGGGGAGTGGCCGCGTTGTTGGCTGTTTGGAGAAGACGACGTCGGTGGGTTTTGGCCGGAGTTAGGTGGTTGTGTTGATTGGTGAGGGTGATGGTTGATAACCGTGGTGGCTTTGGGAATTCGGTCGGGATGGTGAACGGGATAGGGTTAGGACTTGGGGACTGGGTCGTGTCCTGCGCGACGCGGAGACGTGTTGTGTCCGACATGTCGGACACAGGAAAAGAATAATGTATATGTAATGAATAAAATATTGTAGATGGGAAAAGGGGGACACGGACACGATGCACGGTACTTGGGTGGAGGAATTTTTTATGGATGTGAATTGTGGAGAAATTAATAAAAAGTTGGAGGAGTACCTGCCTATTTATAGGATGTGGGAATTCCCATTTGGATAGGATTTAGGAATATTTAAAACCCAAAGTAGATAATTCTCTACTTAATTTAAAACAATAAAATCAAATCCAAATCCAATACAAATCTAATTTAAATCTAATTAAATTTCTAGTATAAAATCAATGAGATAAATCGAATTTCAAATAATTAACTATCTAAATAAATCCAAAATTATAAATGGCCACAATAACTTCCAAAAATATTTTTCAAAATACCAATAATAATAATTTTGAAAATAATAAATATTTTTAAATATCTTTTTGAACAATAAAATATTAATAATAATAAATCTCAAAAATTATACTTTTATTTAAAATAGACCAATAAATAATTACGAAATATATGTATGCAAAAATATTCTTTACATAATTATGCTTTTCTAGTGTACACAATATTATTTATTATTAATAACTTTTAGAAATGACGTAAGAATAACAAGCTTCGAAATGATAGCAAAACTAATTATTATATTATTTGAAACTATAAAAATAGAACAAAATGTTTTTCTAAAATATGTATGCTCGCACATATTCGCACTCGTCGAGCAAATTCAAAAAATAAAATTTCGTGCACGACGTACAATATGACTACGCGACGTACAATACAAATAAAAAATTAATCAGTACCAAAATCAATAATAAAAAAATAGTAGAAATTTAGGCGTTTTACATCCTACCCAACTTAAAAGAATTTTGTCCTTGAAATTAAGAATTAGTAGGGGGTGAGAAGACATAAGGGGGTATCGATAAGGAAGCACAGTCAAATCGTTGGACGAGACAAGGGAACGACGTTTAATAAAACAGGCATTAGAGTCGTGATTTCAATAACGCGAAGATAGTCATGGATTAACGCAAGAAGGAAATGTTTAAGATGACGCGCAATAAAGAATAGTATGGGTTCAAGAAAAATAAATTAAATTAAAGACCTTAAAGTTATGGTCTCTTGAGAGTAGGTTGAGGGCACGATTTAGAGAACGAATTAGATTTACTCGATTAGAAGGTCATGACAGTAATTATAGGGCCGAGAAAAGGACGAGTAGTTTAGGATGGAGATATAGCAATATCGAGTGATAATAATCATAATCGATATGAAGGCTAGAGGAATTTTTAGTACACGCCTTCGTCCTTCTAAAATAAGTGAAGGCGAAAGTAATATAGAGTTCGAAGGAGGCGTTTATCGAATACGAATACGTGGTTCAAAGGCGACCGAATAATTCAAAAGGAGTTGCCAAGCAGTCGCGGATGAGACTCTAAAGGATAAGTTTAGCTATGTCCCCATCCACGTAGAACGATAGATAAAAGCGAACCAAAGTGCACTCGGTTGATCAGACCATCATGCACCGGTTCTGACTAGACAATGTGTTAGTGGACATGCCCAAATAATATGTCTTGAAACAAACTTGATAAAAGAATAAACTTGCAAAAACTAGGCTACATTAGCATCATTAGTCAAAATGGTAAATACATAGGCACGAGAGATTAAGATTGAAATAAAGAACCAATATGAATAGTCTAAGAGTCATAAGAATCTAAGTCTGGTTTATTCCTATAGAATTATTCTACGGTGTTATTGACTAAGGCTTGGTTGACCAAATGAGTGTGTCGGGTCGTGGGGTGTTCTACCCAACTTAAAAGATTTAAGCTAAGGATGTTTGGGACATCTAACTAGTAGGGTCAATCTCTAGCAAGCACGAAGGGAAGATAAGAATAATGATAGAAGAATCAAGCAAGATGCAATCGATGAGTCGGTCGAATATAGAATCGAGGAAAAAGGTCAAATATGTGGATGAGATCCTAGACTTCTAATCCTATTCGCAGGCTTGCTTGGTACAGTAAAGTAACCAAACAATTTATCTTGACCAGCATGGGCCACCACAAAAATATGTAACGCCCCAGTCCCAAAATACGTAGGATTAGGAACGTAAACATGCCAGCTGTATTCATACGAAGTACATGGGCCTCGTATGGATACATAAGCTGTAAAATATAGTAGAACCATAACTAATCTCATCCACACAAAATAAATAAATAAAAGATATCATATAATCATCCATGAAATTGTTTTGATACAATATGTTGGGCGGAGACAAATCCACTACCAACTATGGAAAGAAATACATGAGAAAAGAAATAAATTTGGCGAGCGAAGCGAAGACGATCCAAATTCAATCATCCTCGAAGAAATAGCGATGAACACGGCTAGAGCTAGAACACCTGCGAAAGACAAGAGCACACACCTGGAGAGATAACCAGGTCCTCAGAGGGACGTAACAAGACACATAATATCATGCCATATAAACTGAATAAATATTGCTCAAATAAATAAGTCAATTAAATTTATAACATGGTCCAATACACACCTATTGAACGAGCGTACCATCCCCCCAACCAAACAAGGACAAAAGATGGTAAACTAATTCACGGTGACGTATCTTTCCATGCTATGAATCTAATATGGTATCCGGACCTCAACAAGGTTCAATACCTTCTCATCGAAGTAGTAAGTCACACCTACAACCAAACAAGGACAAGATGTGACGAACTAATCCGTGACAAGTTATTGTTCCAAGCCACGGTCAGATACAAGTACCCAAACCAAAAGCACTCGTACCTAACGGATAATGGTGCCTAACCGTTCTAAGTGAAATGTAGTTAAGAACAATCCTTCCTACGCATGGGCCCTAGCTGAATAGGATCGGCATGGTCCCCCCTTGGGGCACCAGAGGCCCCATCAATAAGAGCATGATGTTCCGCAGAATCGTCATTGGCCGTCAGTAATCATGGGTCATCAACCCCGTATCTCCAGCGGAGAGTTCGGGTCACAAGGGAAGTGCATCGAAGCCCATACGCTAAGGAATTGTCCTCCCCGCCCAATGCCTACTGTGTTGTATCTACAACACAAACCACTATAACCGCTAAGTCGAACTGGCATGCAATCTCTATTAGCGGTTATTCCTATCGCACGGCTTGTACGTACTGGTGATCAGCCAATCACGCACTTCCGTGTTCTACATACGACACACAACTTCGTGGTACAACGTGTCAAGGCCATGAATACAACACACAAAGGTGGTCCCTTAAATCTAGGTATAATGTGTAAGAAACATATTACATAGCAGGATATAAATGAACAGTAAGTTCTAACAGGTTATGCCATGTATCACAGTTTATTTTGCATAAAGAAAATAATGAACAATGCATGAAATATGGGCTAAAATAAGTAAACAGCAAATGGCAAGGTGTCTTGCCTGATAGTACGCCTGGTGTGCTGCAATAATCAATGTGGCACGAACATATGGCTTTGGTGATACAACTGTGCAAGGTGGCCTCTGATGGTGATACGGACAGTTCCATTGGGTCCAGGACGGACAACTTAGCTAGGGACGATATAAATAAGTTCGGAATTTGGAAGAAGATATGAATATGACTAGAGAGGCAAGATTGATAATTGAAGAGATTTGTTTAAATAAAAATATATATAACTATTTTAGAAAATAATTATCGTATTTGGAAACTATATTATAGTAGTCAAAATAATATTTGAAAACATAGGAATTATTTTGATATCCAACTATAATAAAATTAGATTAGAAAATTTTAAAAATAATATCTTTAAAGTCTCAATCCATAGTTAAAATACCATAAATAATATAAAATTAGGAAGATATTCATGAACTTTTTAGAATCATTTACAAATATTTTATATAAAATACCATAAATAATATAAAATTAGGAAGATATTCATGAACTTTTTAGAATCACTTACAAATATATATATATATATATATATATATATATATATATATATATATATATATATATATATATATATATATATATATATATATATATATATATATATATATATATATATATATAAATATATATATATATATATATATATATACTTTGACAATATATAAAAAATATATATATTGTCAAAGTAATATAAAAGCCCTAATGAGTTCAAAGCCCAATATTATACTTTGTAACCAATAATTTAGAAATACTACTATATATATTTTAATAAGACAAAATAATAATAACAATACTAAAATACCAATAATAACAATAATAATAATAATATATTAATAATAATAATATCAATTATAACAATGAAATTAATTTACTCTAACTACTATACTATTATCAGAAAATAATAATAATATTAAATATATAAAAAAATGACGAAATCTCGAGGTTACAGCTCATGGTGCTGTTCTCCATGCTTTGTGAAGTACATAAAAAAAGGGGACATGAGAGAGATTGGTGAGAAGGGGAGGAGTAACGAGCGGGAGAGAGAGTGGCGTGAGAGTCAGCGAGAGAGAGAGGCGGCGGGGGAGGAAGTCGACCGGAGGGGGTGCGCTTAGAGGAGGAGGAGAGGGAAGGAGAGGCTGGGAGAAGGGGGCTCGGCCGGCAAGGGCGGTCGACGGGAGCGGTTTAGGTTGGCAGAGGAGCAGGGTTTGGGGACTCGGGGCTGCGCCGACGGCAAGGGGACAGAGAGGGACGGTGGCTCGGGGCGGCAAAAGCGGGGATCTGGGCGGCGTGGCGCGGTGCCGACGGAGTTAAGGGGTGGTCTGGGGTTGTGGACGGCGTCGGCCGGGCTTTGATGGCAGTGGCGTCTACAGTGGCGGTCGGGAAGAGGAGGAAGGGCTTCGTCGGCCGGTTGGGCGCGGGACGCGGGAAGAGTGCCAGAGCTTGGGGTTTCGGTCGGGCGGAGCTCGCTCGCGCGGATTCGAGCGCGACGGTGCTGTGGGGTCCGAAGCGGGGTTTCCGGCGGCTGGACGGGCGGCGTTCGTGGAGGCAAAGCTGTCGGGAGAGAATAAGGGACGACGGTGGTTGGCGTAAGGGGCTACGCATGCGGGACTCGTCGGAAGGGCGATCGGAGAGGGTCGGCCGTCGGAAAGAGGCGGCACGGAAGGCGGTGGTGTCACGACGAGGCCGGGTAAGTGGTGGGGGGTGTTTGTGTGTTTTATTTCTTGTTTATTTAGAAATTTTGGTGGTGGCGACGAAGTGTAGGGGTTAGGCGAAGTCGGCGACCGAGTTTGGGTGTGGTCGGGAGGCTGCCGGTGACGGTGATGGTGTTTGGTGATCGGTGGTGGAAGGGTCGTCTGGTCGTGATGGGGAGATGCTGGACGGTTGTGGCGATGTCGGAGTGTCTGCAGAAAAGTCGGGGAGTGGCCACGTTGTTGGCTGTTTGGAGGAGACGGCGCCGGTGGGTTTTGGCCGGAGTTGGGTGGTTGTGTTGATTGGTGAGGGTGATGGCTGATAACCGTGGTGGCTTTGAGAATTTGGTCGGGATGGTGAACGGGCTAGGGTTAGGACTTGGGGACTGGGTCGTGTCCTGCGCGACGCGGAGACGAGTTGTGTCCGGCATCTCGGACACGGGAAAGGAATAATGTATATGTAATAAATAAAATATAGTAGATGGGAAAAGGGGGACACGGACACGATGCATGGTACTTGGGTGGTGGAATTTTTTGTGGATGTGAATTGTGGAGAAATTAATAAAAAATTGGAGGAGTACCTGCCTATTTATAGGATGTGGAAATTCCCATTTGGATAGGATTTAGAAATATTTAAAACCCAAAGTAGATAATTCTCTACTTAATTTAAAACCATAAAATCAAATCCAAATCCAATACAAATCCAATTCAAATCTAATTAAATTTATAGTATAAAATCAATAAGATAAATCGAATTTCAAATATTTAACTATCTAAATAAATCCAAAATTAAATCAAGATTTAAATGGCCACAATAACTTCCAAAAATATTTTTCAAAATACCAATAATAATAATTTCAAAAATAATAAATATTTTTAAATATCTTTTTGAACAATAAAATATTAATAATAATAAATCTCGAAAATTATACTTTTATTTAAAATAGACCAATAAATAATTACGAAATATATGTATGCAAAAATATTCTTTACATAATTATGCTTTTCTAGTATACACAATATTATTTATTATTAATAACTTTTAGAAATGATGTAAGAATAACAAGCTTAGAAATGATAGCAAAACTAATTATTATATTATTTGAAACTATAAAAATAGAACAAAATATTTTTCTAAAATATGTACGCTCGCACATATTCGCACTCGTCGAGCAAATTCGAAAAATAAAATTTTGTGCGCGACGTACAATATGACTACGCGACGTACAATACAAATAAAAAATTAATCAGTACCAAAATCAATAATAAAAAAATAGTAGAAATTTAGGGGTTTTACAACCAACTAGTTGATAAATTAGACTCTATTCATGGTTAGGTTGAACACAAGCCTTAATTAGAGCCAAACCACTTAGCCTACTTAAGGACCCACTTAATACTAAGTGTAATGAGAGGATTAGTGCTAGTCTAGAGCCTATTTAACCCCCTTTTAACCTAAAATGACAGCCACCAAAAAACTAGGGTTTCCATCTTTTTCTCCATTCTAAACTTCTCCAAATTTCTTTCTCTTTCCTCCATTGTTTGGGCAAAAGCTTGGAGGAGCTCAAGGAGGCTAGGAGAAGGCTCTAGCTAGGGTTTGAAGGCTCATTCTCCATCCATCTTCCCTATTTTCATGGAGATTTGTGAATGCTCCTTCCTACATAGGTATAACTCCCTAAACTTGTATTTCCATGGTTCAAATCCTTGCATTCATATAGGAGATGTAAGCCCCCTGAATTTCAGGGCTGTTTTAAATTTTTCTAAATGAATTATTATCGATAAATATTTTATTTATTTAATTGTTTCGATCATTAATGTACCTTTCCATGATTTTGATTTCTGGAGCGTCAGGGATACCAATCTCTGTAAACTCTCTTCACGAGTTTTGAAGTAGACAAGATTATCTTCGTTTTGATATATCCTGTCCCACTTGAATTCGTTCCCTTGTGTTCTTTTTGTATCGCGCAAGTTCGGGTCAACTTAGACCGATTAATCGTTGAATAATTATTCCCACTTTTATTTTTGATCGTCGTTTGCACGTTGCCGTGGCTTTTAATTTAGGAGCACCAGATCAGCCATTTTCTCGAAACCAACTTCTCATAAATGATCTACTCGAGACGCTCTCCACCCATGACCTTCGTGTCCCACTCAGACAATCCATTTTGTGCTCCATTTCCTTCGCACAATTTTCGGTTCAATTTTGGACAATTAATTATCTACCGTAAAACCTGATTTATTTTCCAATTTAATTTCGGGACCCGACATCGACCCAACCTAGTCAACCCAAAGTATGGATGTGGCCCATACGAAGCCTACTACCCACATGAAACTTGTGTCCCATTTATTGGAGTCCCCGTATATTATTTATTTACCCATGATTATAAATCCCTATTTTTAATTTAATTATTGCACCCGGTTCGATTTCGACCCGACCGGGCTCGACCGAACCCGAACCCAAGCTCCACGTTATCCTCTCATGACTGTCCAAGTACCCCACATAATTTCTCTATTTTTTCTATTTTAAATATATATTTATTCTCTCTCTATTCTACAATATCTCATTTAATATCCCTTATATATATATACATATATGTATATATAAATATCACACTCTCATTCTCTCTCCTCTTTAAACCACACCACCTCACCCTACTCTCTCTCTACCAGCACACATTTCCCCCCCCAAACCGACCTCTCTCTCTCTCCCCCTTTCAAATAATATCTCTCTCTCTCCCACTCTTTCTACACATATATATATATAATCAACACTCTCTCTCCTATAACAAACCCACACTCACACACCACCTCACTTTACACCTACACACACATACCCCCCCCTTGCAGCCGACAGTACAAGCCCCCCCCTCTCTCTAATATCAACTCTCTCTCTCTCTCTCACTCTCTTCAAACACACACACCCACCAACACATCTCTCTCTCTCTTTCTCTCAACAAAACAAACCACACACACACACCCTTCCTCATGCTCACAGCCGAACACCCCCACCCATGCCGACAGCTCCCCTTGGCCGAGCACTCCACCACCCTCTCCTCCTTCTACTCTCCTCCACTCTACCATCATCATCATCAAGTTCACCATCACCATTATCATCTTCATCTCCACCACCATGCACCACCACCTACACCGTCCCGCGGCCGCCACGGGCACCGCCGTCGCCGCCCCGCTGCGCTCCATCGCGCATGGCAGCAGCAGCAGCGAGGTGGCAGCGCAGCAGCAAGCGTTAGCAGCAGTTGCATGCGTATGCGCGCGCGCGCGCAAATACGAGATGCCGCGAGGCCGTGCGCCACCACGTGGCCGGCCCACCATCGCGAGGACCTCCCCCTGGCCGCGCGCACTCTGGCGAGCCACCCCGAGTCCATCGCCACCTTCCCCGATGAGCCAAATGGGCGATTCGGGCATTTACGTCAAAATCCCGTCGACGCGCGCGATTTCAAGTTTCAGAAATTGTGTTTCGGGACAGCGACTTCGCACAAATTTTCTGGGAGATCCGACCGTTGGATCGGCGAACTCTTTGTTCCGTCGCAATCTCGGTATATCCCTCTTCACTCCTGTCAATTTTCGTCGGTTAATTATGTCGTTTGATACCTCAAAACTGGCCACCAAGTTGACGTTTTAAATTGAACTATTTTTGGACAGTTTTGTGACGCCAACTTCGCGGGTTCGTATCTTCGCCGTCGCAGCTCCGTTTTGCGCACCGTCAGTTCCGGTGCACAGCTGGTATAACCATCTTCCTGTCTCTTTTAGATTTCGTTTCATTTTAAGCACGTTCGGTTGGTCGAATTCGACGCCAAAGTTGGCCGTCCGAATTCTTTAAATTGCACTTGTTAAATTCCATTTTTGAACCCGGGACTCCGGATTCAATTTCTGACACCACCAGTAGACTCGTGGCGTCGTTTTGGCATGTTTTCATATAAAATTTGTTTGATTTGGAGAACGTGGGCCCTGGCACGCATTTCAGTGCAAAGCGGGTCCCACTTTCTGAGTCAACGGGACTTTTTGACGCCGGCTCATCGGAATCCCATTCCGGATATACCGTTGAGTTTGTATCGTCATTCTGGACTCGTTGACATATAATTTGCTGAGTTTTGAAGACATTTGCTCCGACACGCATTTCCGTGCAAATCGGATACCAAATGTCGCGTCAACGTATCATTTTGAGATCGGCACATCGGAATCCTATTTCGGACATACCGTTGGGTTTGTATCGTCATTCTGGATTCGTGGACATATAATTTGCTAGGTTTTGTAGACTTCTATTCCGACACGCTTTTCGGTGCAAAGTGTGTCCAACGGCGGACATCATTTTGACCCGAAATTACGGTTTTGCCCCTGTGTCTAAATTGGACTTATGGGTAGGCTATCCTAGCTGATTTGACCGTTCTGGACACGTTGGTGATATTCATTTTATCATCTGACAACATCTGTAGATTTTGATTATGTATTATCCTTAATTTATAATTAATTATTTTTCTAGATATTGTTACTTTCTGGTTTTGAATTTTTATATATATTTTAATTGCTGTAAAAATCTTGGAAAAATGGTATTTAAATATTATGTTAATTTAGCTAATTTATTATAATTTTTCTAGCATTTATTAAGTGCTTTTGGTATTTTATAAAAATAGGAAAACAGAACTCATTTTTAGTATATTTATGTTTGTTGATTTTTAATAAATATTTATGAGGGTTTATAAATCCCAGAAAAATTAGTATAAATTTCTATAATTAAAAAGGATTATTTTGGTACTTTATTTTATATATATTTAAGCTTTTTGTCTATCTCTAAAATTGTTGGAACTTAGTGTACCGTTTGATTTATTTATTGAGTAGTTACAACTTGCAAGTTTTGCATTGATTTGAGTTGTTATAGTATTGGACCTCACCCCGCACTAGTGTAAAGACCCTAGAGAGTTAGTTTGTGTATAGTGGTACTTCACATTAGACTTTTATGCTAGGTCCCCACTTAGTTAGTGTCCAGTTAGGAGTCGTGTCACACCACTAGTGTAATATTGAACATAGCTTAGAACTGAGTTTGTATATCATTATTGGCAGGATACCGGACATCTATACCTTCATACTAGTATTCTTGCTTTGCTCGAGGCAAGTACATCTACAGACTCATTTACTGTCTTTTAATGCTAGAACATGTATTAACCCTGTTAAAATATTGATTCTTGAGGTAGCAAGCTATATCTTCACATGTTGTATTACTTTCAGTACTTGCCATGCTTAGGACAGTTATCATATCTTCACATGCTTCTTACTGGTTCTCAGTACATGTTTCACTATGCTTTATACTACTCGGAGTATTCACATGTTTCATACGGCTCCCAGTACCTGTCATGCTTATACTACTTCCAGTATATCTCACATGTTCTATATCGTTCTCGTATCTCTCACATGATAGAATATGGGTTATGGGGAAACTGATAGTTGAGTACGTGATCATGCCCCCCCCCTACTCGTACATACGTACCGAGCAAGGTTGACATTTTATGTATACCTTGTCGTAGGCTCATCAGCTGTATTTGTACGTATGTACATCTATCGCTTGTTTTACTTGTACGTATATACATTTTATTTACATTGTACCTCGGTACATTGTACATCTATTGACCGATCACGTACTTGCTACAGTTTTAAACATTACATATACATCTGTCTCTATGACATATGTATCCTTGCCACAATAGATTATGAGATATACCATGATTCCAGATATGCCATGTTCCCTATGTTACTATGATATTGTGATCCCAGTTGTACCATGAGACCATGTTTCTAGTATTTCTATTTTATAGACTTATCACACCATGTTTCTTGTTGTACATCTCTTTCATTATATGCTCAGTACTTTAGTTGTAGAGGTTGTACTTGCTCCCGTCCTGACAGGATAACGTTGTATGTATACTTTTCGAGAAGGAAACGCTATGTGTTACATATTATGGTACTGCATTGAGGACCTGGCCTTAGCTCCAGAAGAGGCCCCAGCGGGGAACCTTGCTTAGTCATTTCCATATGTTTTGAGACTGAGACTTTGGTATGTTCTTATATTTGGATACTGGACTTTGTCTCCAGTTAGATACTTTGGTTATGTATTATTAAGTCTGTGCTCATGTTACCTTCGCTTATAGATGCTGTGTTGTGATGAACTTTAAATATGATTTTAGAACTGTTAGTAGCTTAGATCATTTATTGTCTATTCTTAGAACAGCTTACTGCGCTTTAACCAAGCGTAGGCTGGACATGGCTCGGCCCGGCCCAACAATTTGGGTAACGGGTCGTGACAGGAGACCCACCCCATGACTCATAGGAAGTATATAGAGGTCCTAGTGAGCCTATTTGTGATGGTTTCATAGAGTTTTGTGTCCATCCTATGAGGACTACGAATTTTGACCCCTACGTGCTTGTTAAAATGTCTAAGAGACTATGTTGTCCTGTTTTCTTAGAGTTTAAGGCTGTGTTTGGTTAGTTTTGGTTCTAGTGATAGGTCTAATGGTTTCTAAGGTATTAAGAGTACATGTATAGGTATATGTATGCTAATCACTATATGTATGTGGCTGTGATGGGTTTTGGAGTGGACTGTGGGTGAGTGTTGGTGTGGGTTGTTATTGCATTGGACTGGTACCATTGTTTTAGTCTATAAATGACCATACCATCACCTCTGTTCAGTTTTCCCCCATCTTTTGCATATGTAAGTGTATGTATATGTATGTATATAGATGTATATATATGTGGATGTATGTAGGAGAGGAGATTTAGGGCAGTGAGGGACTGCTGTATGCAGTAATGGATGGCATTGGCCTGTGTTCAGAGCTTGTGAGGGGCTTGGCAATGTGCCAATGGTTCAGGGAGTGAGTGAGTGAGGGGTCGGGCAGCAGGGGCTTGTCCTCATGTGCAGTCCTTGTCATTCACCTCCTTTATGGTTTACTCCTATATGTTCAGTTGGTGATGGCATTAGATATCAGTCCACATGACAGGAAGGAAATCTAGTATCAGTGAATGGTAAAGGATATGTATCATACTGCAGTTAGCTTGGTTAGATGAGAGTGTCAATTAGGATTGGAGTGTTAGTATTATTACAGATATCAGAGAGTGGCTTGGGTCAGGATACTTGGCCATTGGCTGTGGCTTGGTATCAGATAAGGGTTTATTGTACCAGAGATATGAGGGAACTTGTTCTTGGTTCAGTCCCTAAATCACTTTAGATTTTTAGTCCATCTTAGTTTCTGCCCTCTAGATGGATGCCCAGTAGTATATAGCCCAGTTTTCCCATTTGTTCAGTTGCCATATGAGACTGTCCTGTATAACTTATTTGTTCAGTACAAGGAGGTTCCTCTAGTATCAGTCTCTATTATCAATTGTTCAGTCCATATCATTATTATGCATATTTCCCTTACCATTTGCATTGCTCAGTCTTATTTTCCTTCTGTCCAGACTTTGAGTTCAAAGCACAGTCCCATTATGTGTTTTGGTTCAGTCCCTTTGGACTATGATCCAGGCCAATACTTTCAGTTATGTGTATTTCCACATACATGTTATGTATCAGTTATATGACAGATACATGTGGTCAGTGCATTAATGGGTTAGGGGTTTTTGCCTATGTGTGTGGGTGCCATGGTGTGAGTTGTGTAGGTGTATGTGTTTGTGTCAAATAGAGAGTGAATATGTTAGTTTCAGTCATGTAAGGTGTGTGTTTAAGTGTCTATATATGAGTGTTTATTAGTGTTAGAGAGAGTAGTGGGTGTTTGATATGTGAATTGGACACGAGGACACTCGAATGACAGTGTGCACTGTTCAAAAGCTTCCCCTGCTACCTAGGGTCCATATCTTGATGTCTACTTGATTAATTCACCACCTAATCGCTGTTTTAGATTCTTAAAATGACTGACACATGACTCCTAGGTTTATGCTTTGAACCATGGCTATTTCAAGCCATGGCTCGACCCACATATCTCATTTTTTCCTGTACAATCGAGAGGCCCCACTGTACTGTTCTAAACTCCATTGCCTGTGTGTGCCACCCATAGGTTGATCTGGCCTTGCAGTTGAGGTATCAACCAATACCTTAGCTCTTCATGATTCACACACTGGACTTGAGTGACACCTCATTTTAGCCCCTATATTATGGTGTGTTCAGTCCATATTTTCTTGTATTTTAAGTCATCAATATCAGTCCAGGTTCTCCATCTTTGCAGTCCCCTTGTACACATTATTCAATCCATAGCATCAGGAGTGTGGGGGACTGACTGAAGTAGGTAGGGACACTTGGCCCCTGCATACCTGAACAGAGAGTGGGTGAGCAGGGGATCTATGTGGTAAGTGTCATCAGGGCACTTGGTGCACTCTGGAGAGAGGGAGTGGGATTTGAAGAGTGAGTGTATCAGTGAACAACTGATGCTTGTAATCAGTTATTCTCTGATGGACTCAGTCATTTGACTGACTTGGCATCAATTTTGAACAAGGGAATTGAGGCAGGGAATGATGATTTCGATTAGCAAGTGAGGTGGGAGGCCATGTATCAGTTTTCAACTGATACCTACATCAATTGGACTAACCTGGGAGCATTCTTGCAATGAGGCTAATATAGATATATGTGTTAGTGTGTTGTGATAAATTAGTTCATGTTAGAGTATAGGGGTTTGTTCAGTTGTATCAGATGGCCTTTAGCCTATGAGTGTGTAGCTAGATTAGAGTTTAGACTTGGGTATTAGAGTTTGAGTTTTGTCTTAGGGTTTGGACTTGGTATCAGGTGAGAGAACTGTTGGGATGATGTTAAGTCATGACATGAGGGGCAATATAGGACCATTCATGGCAGCAGTAAGGTTTGAGCCCTACACTAGACAGGAACATGCAGCAGGGGCTGCCTTATTCAGGCAGCAGTAGGAGCAGGCCAGGCCAGCAGCAGGGTTGGCACATGGCCCCTTGGCCATGTGGGTCAATTTGTTGGCTGTGCAAGGTTCGGAAGATTAAGGGAACCCATCAGTTGTGTGTGTCTTACTTGAATATGTGAATGATCAATGTGTCAGTTAGTTAGTTTAGATATATAATTAGTGTGTCAGTTTTGTGTATCCTGTGTAGTAGAGATAGGGGTGAGGAAGAGGGTTTGTTAGTATAGGGTATTTATACATCCTAAGTTACCTAAGGAAATGAATATATAAGTACAAGGTTATCTAAATATCTAAGGTGGATAGTTACCTATAAATCAAGGTGGTATAAGGATATTAGCCTAGTAAAGGTTTTAGCTAGTAGTCTAAGGTAATGTAGGATTTACCTAAAAAGCCTAGGATAGATTGATATACTATATACATAGGTATGTCCTTGTATAAGGTAATATATAAAGAGGCAATAAAGTGTATAGGTAGGATATGGGTTGATATAGGTTAACTTGACCTAGAATGACCTAGATTTGACTAAGGTTTGATCAGGGTTGACCAGTTGACCAAAAGTCAACTGTGAGTCAACAATTGACCTAGTTTTGACCTAGATTGCATATCACTCACTAGAAAACCATGTTTAACACTATCTAACACCCATTTAACACATGTATCTCATCTATAGGCCTTCTGATTACATTTTGGATCTCGATTCACATCCATTGCTCTGGACGACAGGCGAGTACATTCTCTGATAGTTTTATTATGTTGATATATCCTGTGATGCATGTTATATTAGTGTTCTATCTTGATTCTGACACGATAGACTCACTGATTGGTATTTTATGGATTCCTTGATTAGAGATACGTAGTTTCATGCCTATCTTGAATAATGTAATCATGACTAATGTATCCATCATGACTAATGAAGTGCGTGTCAAAGAACCTGGATTCCATGTGTACTAGTCGGGCGGGGAAATACCTAGGAGACATGTGAACATACCCCTTTCTATCCCATTGGTCTTTCGTGAATAATAGCGGCCACACACGTAGGTGTATGGTTTGTCGGATATATCCCTCTAGCCGTTCATATGTCAAACTTGGTATTTCAAATCACTAGTCTTAACACAGTTTGTCTGAGTTGTCTACAACATATCTTGCATGACAGGTTTACTCATCTTTACATATCTGCCTGTTTCTCATATGATCTTGTACACTTGTCTTTTTATTTTACATTACCTCTACAACTTGATCATCAAAAATTTTATTATTATTTCAAACTCATAGCGCTTGTCAATTATTTTGAACTGTTAGATGATGTGCTCGTTCCAATCCTGACTGGATGTGTTGACAAATATTACAGATGATGATGGTGACTGCCCTACTTTCTATGCGACATATGAGGATGACACTCAGGAGCCTGAGGAGCATCTAGCTCAGTAGAGGACTACCCCCTGATTAGACTAGTTAGTTAGGCTTGACTGGACTGCGATCCAGCTAGTACTTGAGACTTGTAGTATATTTATTATTCTGGGATCTTGTGTTATATTTTGAACTCTAACTTGTGTTGGGATCTTGCATATATTTCCAGTTATTTTTTTCTATCTTATCTTCCATAATTCGTGCTATCTTCCTTAGATTATCTTGTGATTGAGTTATGCCATATTATACCTCTGTGCGGAGATGACATGTACCCTTATAATTGTCTAGTTGTAGTACTTATAGACGACCTATACAGTGTTCTACCGCCGATTCTGTGGCGTAGGCTGGACGTACCCACGTTCTCGTGCCCTTCCTCAGGGTACCGGTCGTGATAAAAGGCTTTTGAAAGAAAACAAGAAAAAGTACAAAAGTACAAGTAGATTCTGGAAAGTATTGCTGTGGAAGTCTGATCTGAGAGCGATCACTTTGTTCCTTAGACTACACGATGATGATAAAAAGAACTGCTTGAAGAAGAACAACCGGAAGAACTAAGTCACCAGAAAGGTATCGACACAATTGGCATTGAAGGCACAGTCACTTTCCTGCTTTGCTTCACTCTGTTCTTAAGAAAAAGTTGAAGAGAAACACTCTGGAAAATCACTTTGCTCTGAAAGTCTCTGGGCTCCGATCTGTGTGATGTCCTCTACCTTCTGTTTAAAAAAATAAGTCTATTTATAGACTAGACCCTCTGTGCGTAAAAAGCAACATAATTGGGTCTCTACGCAAGTAACTGCCACCTACGATTGAAAATCGACCTCTACAGGTGATGACACGTGTCCCATATAGAGTTGTGGTCTCTACGCATGGTGACACGTGTTCCACAACTTCAACAATATGGGAAGAGCACGTACACACGTTTCTCGATAAGTGTGGCATGGAAGCCACGTATGCATACCACGTTCTCACATAGCCAAAAAAGATTGAGCGTAAAATAACCCAAAACAAACTTTCTGCGTAGAGCGGCTAAAAAGTAGCCTTGAGCGTATAGTTAGCTCAAATAAACTCTACGCACACAAAAGTAGCTGAGATAGCCTTGAGCGTAAGAAACTCAAATAACTTTCATGCATAAAGGAAGCGATCTCTTGAGCGTAAAGTAGCCCATCTGTACACTAAACTACAAGCGTTGGATTTGGTGCAAAAATCTTCTTGGCTTCTGTGCTATGTTCTGTCAGAAAATCATTCTGTCAGAGCAGTATCACGCGCATTAAATGCAGTCTGGACAGCCTATCTCTCGCGTAAAGTCTGAGAATGCTCTCGCGTAGAGTTTGAGGATGGCTCTTGCGTAAAGGAGCTTGTATAGAGTTAGACTCTATTTGATCTCTGCGTAGAGCTTGAATCTGACTCAGTTTGACTTGCATAGAGTCTTTAAATGGGCCTCGCATAGAGTTTGAAACTGACTTTGCGTAAATCTCTCAACTTCTTTGACTTGGTCTATGAAGTTTATTTATGCTTCTACAAGATCCTCTTCAAAGTTTTCAAAGTTTTTTTTTTCAAAATTTGAAATACTTTGAACAGAAGCGTAAAATCCGTGATATCCAACAATCATCTCAGAAGCGTAAAATTCGGGATACCCAACAGTCACTTCGGGAATTTGAATCGATTTCAAAATTTTCTATAAATAGAGCGTCGCTAGTAGAGAGAGAACTTTACTCATCTCTTGCAATCTCAATCTTCTTTACTCTTGTCTTTGAAATCCTAGTTCAAACAAATGGCACCAAAAAGCAAGACCACCGTCGGTGCTAAGGGCAAAAAGCCCGCTGTTGCTTCATCGAGGACTGAGCGTACGGAGACCACCGTCGCATCATCGGAGGCAACCCAAATGACCAACCCCTCTGTGGCTCCGGCCATGATAGGTAAAACCCTATCTAGTTTGGCCATGGGTTCGTCGGAGAAGAAGAAGAACCGAACAAAAACCCTAAATTTCACGCCCACGTTTATACGTGTCAGCGTAGAATAAAAACCACCAAATACGCCCACGTCTATACGTGTCAGCGTAAAATAGAAACAACAAAATACGCCCACGTCTATACGTGCCAACGTAAAAATAGAAACAACAAAATATGCCTACGTCTATACGTGCCAGCGTAAAATGTTAAGCATTAAATACGCCCACGTCTATACGTGCCAACGTAAAGTTAAAAATACGCAAGTCACCCACGTTCATACTTTTCAGCGTAAAGCAAGTCAAAAGACTATATGTTTTCATGCGTAAAACTTTTACTCTTTTGAACAGAGAAAAGTACGCGTAAAAAACTTTTAGTCATACACTGCATTAACTTAGAATATTTTCCAAAATTTTTGAAACAAAGAATGGAAAATATTCAAAATTCTTTACGCACAAATCTTCACTTGCGTAAAAAAGCTCTTACATAGAGATGAACCAACTTAGGATATTTTTCAATCTTTTTTTAAAACAAAGAATGAAAAATTTTAAAATCTTTACGCACAAACATTTACTTGCGTAGAAACATTTACGTAGATATGTATAGAGATCAATTCTGAATTTTACTAACTTGATTTCTTTTTTTTCTTGATCTTCTTTTTGCAGTGGCCTTGCAGATTCATTCTCTCTTTGAAGTCTTTGGTTCCCCAACTGGTATCTTGGGTTCCAACTATTTGGAGAATCTATCTCATGTTGAGTTCCCACAAACTGACAAACAATACTCTGAAGAGAGACAACAACTGATAGCTGCTCAGGAAGACAGAATGCTGCTGTCGTTAATAAATAGAGAATTGCTGGTGTCGCTAGATGGCCAGCAATTTTTGAAGTCTGCTTTCATGTTTGGGGATGCTATTGATTTTCAATCACAGACGAACCCCAAGAAGGAGGCTTGGGTGTTTAAGTTTGGAGAGAAGGCGATGTATCTCCCAACCATGCCAAGGGATTATCCCCTGTCTTCGTTTGTTCACGCCACCTACCTAAGACAGATGATCTGGAACCTGACTCCCAGCAGTCATGGTAGACTAGGAAAAATTATTTTCAAGAGGGACGGGTCCAACCAAATGGGCTACCATACCAGTACTCCCAGCGATGGTGTCATTCCTTTCTCCGGTTTACTGCCTGGATTCACACCAAGTGAGGGTTCAGCTTTGATATACCAATGTTCATAAACAAGTTTATGAACGCCTCAGTGCTATATCCCCAGGTCAACCCTAGGCTGCCAGTGTCAACCCCTTGACCAATTTTATCCTCGCATTTTTTATTTTATCATTTAATTGTCACATGCATTTGTTAAGTGTTATATTGGTTTTAACTAAATACTGATAGAGGGTTCAAAAGAGTAATGTGGGAGTTAGTAGGGACCTTAGTGCATCAATATCAAATAGGATTATTGCAGGAAAGGGGCTTTGTAAATATCTGAAGTATCAGGGACTTAAATGTATTTCTTCTCAAATTTAAACTCATTCAGTAGAATATGGTTTATACACCTGAATAGTAGTCGAGTACATAGTGTTAAATTCAAATCAGCAATGGATAAACCAAAATCCAGATTTGAATAATTCGAATTCCTCTCGAATTCAACCATATAACCTATATAAATACATAGTGGATTCAGCCATGTTTTCCCTTAAAACCCTAGCCGCCTGCATTATCTCCTGTCGAGAAGACCAGGAGTGGGCACCAGGAAGAAACAGGAACTCGTGCGATCATAGGGTGAGTTTTCGACCTTCTTGTCAAGTATCACATTATGATTTCTGTTATCAGCATTAGAGAGGGTTAGGTGTTTGTTGTTTTTCCCAAATCAAGTCATTGTACAATACTAGAAAGGCATAGATGAACCCTGAGTACTACTGGTGACAGCCCCTAATAGCTATAGGATTTCGATATGTCCTAGTACCTCAAAGTCATGGGAAGATCTTGAACCAAGATCCTGTCACAGAGAGAAACCAGTCCTTGCCAATCCTGTGTTAGACAGGGGAGCCTTCATGTCGACTCAGTGTGTTTTGGTTGTAACACTACTATTGTAACAAAGCCTACCCATAATAAGGTGTACCAGAGCTTGTCTTGCCTTAGGCTAACCCTGTGTTGTTAGAACAAGTACAATGCCTACCCATATTACTGGAACCATATTAGAATAGGCTATCCCAGTGTACAATCTCCAGCTTACCACACAACTGAAACCTTAGGATTATGGAAGTATGGGTTGCAGCAGGCTAGGACCTGATGATACATGGCATGTATCAAGTAATCCCATACCAGCTTGGATGGGTTGTGCTAACAGATGGCCAGCTAAACCTGAGGTACACAGGGGCATAAACCTGATGGGTACTGGGATGGTAGATCGATGGGATGATGACCACAGCTCATCAAACAACATTGAAGGTAATAGGCTTAGACCTAGGAATTAGTCCTGGGTGAAGGATTGGGAAGTATTGCCTATACCCTATTGACAGGACACAGGTGACCTGCACTTTTCAGTAAATTGAAACTGCCATTGATATTGACCAATAACTTTAACTTTGTACCAGGGGATACTGAACTAGGGACCTTCCTTTGTGCCAGCCTATTAGTACCAGTTGGCACTTGACTTTAGAGTCATCTCGTATTACCTTACCTAGTACCAATACCACCACCCCTAACAACCAGTGTTAGACCTTGGTACTGGTGTTGTTAGAGCCAATCTCAATTATGCTACATACTGATACCTGAGTAGGTAACAATTTGATAATTGATTTTTCCATACTTCGAGTATCCAACATGATACTGCCACAAGACCTTGCTAGGATCCAGTACATACTGCCACAGTAAAGAGTAGTTGGTGTCTTGGTATATGGGTGTCTGAACAGGAGAAGCATGGGGTGAGCACAATGTGCCATAGTACAGTACCATCTGTTATATTAAATGCCTGTGCTACATAGGTGCTGATCATCTAGGATATGTGTAAGTCCCATTAATGCACAGACATATACCACATAGAGTATTATGTACCAGTCTAGGTGTAATACCTAAGCTAAGGATGTGCACCAATTAATATGTGAGAGTTTGTGTATCAGATAAGTGCTATACAGGATAGTGTGGACAGATTTGTATACATGTAAACAACAAGGGAAGCCTGTACCAAGAATATCTAGGTGTACATTTGTTACCTGTGCAACCTGTAGAGTATAGGAAAAACCTAGACTGACCAGAGCATCCTAGATATGATAGATGTCATCAAGAGTTTGGATAGGAATACTGAGAAAGCCTTTGTTTGACTGAGTGCATAATACCCTTGATAGAGGATATGGTGGCCTGCCCCATACTGAGTAATTGGTGTGTCTCTATTGGATATCTTAGCAAATAAAAGGGGGTCCTGTAGTAGTAGTAGTTTTTAAGTCCAAAAGACACCTTGGTTGTCATGAACCGCACAGCCACATGGACACATGAGTGTACCAACCCCTTTTTGGTAGTACATGTGTCCACTGGGTAGAGTTAACAGAGTATCAAGATAGATGAAGGGGTTAGAGTGTAGGGGTTACCATGACAAACTAGGTATCATAGGAAGCAGGAAACGGAGAATATAGAATTACTGTCGGGTATTAGAATGATACTACAACTAAGTGGCCATTTACGTACTACCTGGCACATTAGATCAGTTGGCAATGTGTACTATTGCACTCTTGGTATCAGGTCAAAATTGCATGAGGTGCACTTTCCACTAGTTTTGCACTTGGTTGCCCTTTGGTATCTGATGTCAGAGTGTGCCTGTAGGTAAGATCATAAAAATCCTTTGGGAGGTGACCCTGGAGTAAAAGAAGGGATAAACATATAGGTCATATAGAGAAAGTGTGATATTCAGTAGGGTATTTGTCATCAAGGCAGTAGCACCTGTACAGTATTGGCATGGCAGTAACTAGGATAACCAGGTTTTCAAATAGAATGCCCAAACTCGTATAATACAACTCAGGTGTGGAGGTTATACACACCGTATCATAGTAACAGATGACAAAATACTGGTATCAATAGAAGAAATGTTCCATTGGTATGAGTACAACCTTGCTATGCTATGACTTATCCTGTCATGCTGTGACTTATAGTTAAAAAGACATGTGGCCAATGCTTAGCACAGTAGAGATTAAAACCAAACAAGATTAAGGGTACCCTAGAATATTAACAGGCTATAAAACCCAACTTGGCCTAGAAATAGACGAACTCAGGAAAGAAAGTTTGACGGAGGCACATTATGCGAAGTACTCGTTACATCCTAGAAGCACCAAGATGTACAAGGACTTGCGCACAAACTTCTGGTGGCACGGAATGAAGAAAGACGTGGCTACTTTCGCATCGCAGTGCATGGCATGTCAGCAAGTGAAAGCGAAACACCAAAGGCCATGCGGAGAGCTACAGAACATCGCCATTTCCGAGTGGAAGTGGGATAATATCTCGATGGATTTTATTGTGGGATTTTCGTAGACGCCGCGGGGGAATAATGCGATTTGGGTCATTGTTGATAGATTGACCAAGTCGGCTCACTTCATCGCAATTAAAGTAGGATGGAGCATCGATCGGTTAGCACAAATTTACGTCGACGAGATTGTTCGACTGCACGGGGTACTGACCTCAATAATTTCAGACAGAGACGGGCGATTCCTATCGCGTTTCTGGACGAGCCTACAAGCGATGATGGGGACGAAACTAAACTTTAGTTCTGCGTACCATCCCCAAACATACGGTCAGACAGAGAGAGTAAATCAAATCTTAGAAGATATGCTGCATCTGTGTGCGATCGACCTAAAGACTAGTTGGGATACGCATTTGCCGCTTGCGGAGTTTGCGTATAACAACAGTTATCAGTCAAGCATTCATATGACTCCATATGAAGCGCTCTACGGAAGAAAGTATCGTTCACTGATATGCTGGGATGAAGTCGGAGAGCGACAAGTGCTTGGACTGGAACTGGTGGAGCAGGCCGTCGAAAAGGTCCGCTTGATTCGAGATAGACTCTGCATCGTGCAAAGTCGACAAAAGAGAGCTACGCAGATCTTCGTCGACGACCGCTAGAGTTCTTGGTCGGGGACCACGTATTTCTGAAAGTAACGCCCATGCGCGGTGTTATGCGGTTCGGCGTTAAAGGCAAGTTGAGCCCGAGATTTGTAGGCCCCTTCGAGATCATCGAGTGAGTTGTAACGGTTGCTTATCGGTTCGCACTACCTCCTGCCTTGGCTGATGTGCACGATGGCTTCCACGTTTCACAACTTCGAAAATACGTGCACGATCAAAGTCATGTGGTTAGCTTCAATCAGTTGGAGCTACGTACTGACTTATCTTACTCGGAGGAGCCTATTCAAATTTTAGACCGCAAGGAGAATGTGCTACGCAATCGGTCGATGTCCTTGGTCCGTGTGCTTTGGCGGAACCATTCAGTCGAGGAGTCGACATGAGAGATGAAGGTGGAGATGAAAGAGAAATACCCTGCGTTGTTTGTCTAAATTAAGGTCAGACCCTTGTTCTTAAGTTTCGGGACGAAACTTTTTCTTAGTGGTATATTATGTAGCGCCCCGCTTTCGATAGACGACGGAACTTCATAATATGCTAGCATCGAGTCAGATCGGCCGGGAACTTAGATGGCCATCTGACTCGATCGCTAAGCTTGGTAAACGATAACGCCTTGCGGCATCGATTCAAATCGATTTGTACGAAAGTTACGAGAATCGATCACAATTAATGGAACGACTTCTGTTGGAATAAGTCCTAGATGCAGCAGGCTGCATCTCGGCGAGTGAGCTCTCTATAAGAGTCCCTTCGACGGAACCGGACCGCTGTATGGTTTTTTTGGATCTTTTGCCGCTGGGCTTGATGAAGTGCTTTCGCGTCGTTTTCATGGATGCAATTACAAATTTTGAAGCAAGGAAAAAAAAGAATTCTAACAAGGTGTTGGTGCCATTGCAGGAGCTCGCGTAACTAAAGCTTGACGTTGCGAAACGCTTCGACGATCAGCACGAACAAAGTTAACGGTGGATGATTCGGCCCCTTCTTTTCTACTCTGTCCCGCAAACTAATTCCTTGCCTCGAATTCATTCAAATCGAACGATGCCAAGTTAATTGCATGATAATCCACTAAGTTTAAGAACTCGGGAAAAACGTATCGATTTAGAGTAATTCACTCTGAAAATACAAGTCTATCACATAAACCAGAAAGTTTAATGTTCTAGTTAAAAGATAGACTATTTTACGTACTGCAAAATAATATGAAACGTCGATTATGGGTTATGATGCCTCGGACAATTTGGTGCCCACGGGATGCTAAATCGGGAGTACAACTTGGGGAAAAATGAATCATTGCATAAGTTGGGGAAAATGATAATGCCGTTCAATACTGTCCGCGCTATACAAAACTGTTGCATATGTTAAACTGTTCACGCATTGGCATGGTCATCGACAGCTTGTGCACAAGTTGATATTTTTCCTCGTATCGATATCCGGGGCATCGAAATCGAATCGACCTAGGGGGAATGAATAATCGTGCTTCGGCACTGATGCATTGCGGGACCGTCAGTCAGGCTTGCAACCTAGACTGAGCGGACCGAAATGTCGTTGAGATAGTCCCACGTGATGTGTAACATCAATGACCGCATATAAGATAGTAGCATGCTCACATATTGTCTTATGCAGGTGTAAATATTATCTCTGTTTTCATGTAGGGACGAGCACGGTCGTGGAAAGGAATATGATAAACTGCTATGTTGCACTGTATGCTTTATTACTCAAAGATGGCTATCGAATATGAACTGAATTCATTTAGTTCTAATAGAAAGACAACTCTAAAGCATGCCTACCCTAACAATCAGAGTCGGTTTAGACGAGTGGGTTCGTCTCGTCCACTTAGCAAGTGTGCTAATCCCATTCCCCCAATTTCCTCAGGTACGGTGGGCGCTCCTAACTAAAGTAAAGCTGAAGTGCGGAGAGGCGTTTTGAAGCTCCTCCTATGCTGAAGTATTTTGAAGCCAATTCAATCGACGGATTATGTAAACACCCATATTTTTAATTTTAATTTTTATCATTTATTTATATATGTGATACATTTTTTATTATTTTATGAATTTATTTGTTACTAGTTTAATTGTATAATTAAAGTGCGTGGTTATATTGTATGTATTTATATGTGTGCATGATTGAATTTTTCATTTATTAGAGTCCACTGAGTTATAGTATTTTTGTTGCTTAATAATACTTGTCCTATATTTTTTAAAACTTAAAATGGCTTAAATAGGAGTTTTATATAGATGTTTATATATATATAAATATATATATATATATATAAATTTAAAAAAAAAGAAAAAGAAAAAGAAATGAAAAAAGAATGAAAAAGAAAAAAGAAATGAGAAAGGAAATGAAAAAGGAAAAGAATAAGAAAAGAAAAGAAAAAGAAAAAGAAAAAAGAAAAAAAAGAAAAAAAAGAAAAAAAACCCACACCCACCCATTAAGTGGGCGGGCCCCTCCTATCCTATGCTTGCTGCTGAAGCAGCTAACGCACAAACCCGTGGGGTTATTAGTAACGCGCAAACCCAAATGGGATTATTAGTAATAGTGGTAGTATTAGGTTTTTCAACCAATTTGTTTTGTATATAACCTCCTCCACAGACCTCAAAACCCTAGACTTCCAAAACGAAAATTACGGCAGAACATACCCTCTTCCCCTACGAGTTTGTTTCACCAGCGACGGAGTTGTGTGCGCGACGAACGGAGCATCGAAAGTCAGCCCCTCGTCATCCACGAAGAATTTTTCCCACTCAAGGTACCTTAATTCCCGACGACGTAACTTTTTACTCGTAGCACCGATTTTCGATCCGTAAGATTTTCTGGAAAGTAGACTTGACCCTCTTCGAGATCCTTTAGGTGGATTTTGACATGGACATCCAACTTGCTTGTAAAATTGAGACGAAATTAGAGAAAAACTCACTTTTTTGAATATTAAAAACTGTTTCAAAACACCAACTTGTAGGCCACTTTTCTCGCTGTCCATTAAACTTTCCTAAAAAATAATTGAAGACAGTCAAAGATAACCTAACCGAGATTGTAACGCACCTTTTGGATTCACTTTTCATCTAGTATGTAGAAAGTTACACGTTAAAGTTTTATAAAAAAATGTAAATTCTGTTTTCAAAAAGTGAAAAAAAAACACCCGATACGGCGTGCGCCCCGACAAACCGGGCGATGTGGTCGTGCACTATACGCAACGAAAGGCGCGTATGGATGTTGTCGACGTGTAGGAACTGACGGATCCCGATTTTGTTGCATGTGCGCGACGAAATCAGTGCGTATCCGTCTAGATACCCCGTATCGACCTTTTGCAAATTAAGTCACAACTTTGTGCACACTCATCATATCGCGATGAAACTTGCGCCATTGGACTCGAAATATTTTTTTGGTCCTGTGAGCCAAGTTTGGTCCGATTCTGAGACCGTTGATCGGGACGCTATTTTGGCGGGCCCACAATCCCACTCAACGGAAGATTTTGTGCACAGCCCACCTGAATCCAAAATTGGACATACCGTTGGGTTCATCTCATCAAAACAAATCTGTAGACATGTAGTTTGACAAGTTTAGAGACCGTAGATATTGGCACACATTTTGGTGCAAAGCGGATCCAACGGCGGACATCGTTTTGACCCGAAATTACGAAATTGCCCCTGTTCCAGAATTTGACTTTTGGACAGGCGTTTTCTAGGCATACCTTTTATTCCAAATTCGTTCGTGATATTTGTTTCAGCATCCGGAGTTTCTTGTGGATTTTGACTTTCGTGTTGACGATTCTGATTGTTGGATTTTGCTGCTTCTCGCACCACCCGCAGGCAAGATACCTTGCCTTATTTACTGTTTATAATTAGATGCATATTTATTTACTTATTTACTGCATATTTATTATATGTTTTCAGTTGGATCCATTATTTGCTATTTTTAGTTCATTTATTTTTGCTTCAGTTATTTTTCCTTCTTATCTTTTGTATGCATATGGACCTAGTCTTAGCGAACTACCTTTTGTTAGTGTCCTTGGGAGGGAGAAGACAATTAAATGTATGGGCTACCCCAAATCCAAAAGCTGTAGTAACTGTGTACTACGGTAGTCGAGTCGCGAAGGTCACTAGCCTCGAGCTATGTGGACTGATGGGTCACGTGGGCCGCTAGCCTCGAGTTATGCCGGCTGATAGTATTGGTATTGACGTGTGTGTGTTTTGAGTTGTTACCTTATCCTGGGGGAGTCAGCCTTCACCTGCACATACATCGATATGTCTTCTAAATTGCCTACTAGAAAGGTTAGGAGACCTTAGCAAATTTTTATGGTCCAGTCATGGCATAAAAAAATGTCACATCGCGGAATAGTAAGTTACCCCTTGTCCTTGTTTGGTTGTGGGGGTAGCCTACTGTTTCGATGATGGGATATTGAGCCGTGTTATGGTTTGGACGCTTTTACTTTATCTTTATTTTATGGTGCATTTATATTCAGTTCATATGGCATGTTCTTCCTGTATCTTGTTACGTCCCTCTGAGGACCTAATTATCTCTCCAGGTGTGTGCTTCTGTGATTTTGCAGGTGTTCTAGCCAAGGCAGTGATCTTCTCCATTCTTTCGAAGATGATTGCGCTTGGTTCGTCTCGTTATCTATTCGATCACTTCTTGTACATTTTATTTGAGATAGTTGGTAGTGGACTTTGTCTCCGTCTAACGATTGTATACATGACAAATTCAAAGTTGCTTTTATATCATTTATTTATCTAGTGGATGAGATTTAGCGATTATGGTTCTACTGCATTTTACAGCTTATGTATTCATACGAGGTTTTCATATATTGGAGTATACTTCGTATGTATATAGCTGGCATGTCGATGTACCTAGTCCTACGTATTTTGGGACTGGGACGTTACATATTTTTGTGGTGGCCCATGCAGGTCGAGTTTGTCACTTCGGTTACGTTACTGTACCGATGTGAACCTGCAACATAGGATTAGAATTATAGGAATCTCATCCATACAGCTTGACCTCTTCCCTTGGCTTCAAATTCCGACCTCTCGTTCGACTTCCTTGAATTGCATCTTGCTTGATTCCTTTCTACCGTTGATTCTTGTTTTCGTGCTTAGTGTCAACTAGGAAGATGACTACACTAGTATATGCTCATAGGTCAAACACATGGCTAGAATGGTTATATTGGTAATTGGAATACATTCAAGACTCTAATTGAGTTAAAAATATTTTTTTGTGTGATTTAATGATTAGTAATTGGCAAAATAGGATATTAGCACGGAAAGTTTTAACCTTGAGATTTCTAAATAGTAAACACCAGAGGATTTATAGGATTTCATACTTGGTTTAAGAAATTGATTGATTTTCAAAGATTTGATATTTATGATTTATTGGATTATGGTTATACATCCCTGCACAAGTATAAAATTGATTTGCTTTTCGAATTGTGATATTTATGAGTTTGGGTGATAGATATACATCTTTGAACAAATATAAAATTTATTTGATTTTCGAGTTTTGATGTTTATGATTTATTGGATTATGGTTATACACCGTGAACAGTTATAAATTTGATTTGAAAATGATCTTAGCTTTTAAAAATGACCATAGGAATTATTTAAATTAGAGTTGTACAGCTTGCGATTTTCGTGTTTAGTAAATTTTGAATTTTAAGTGGAAGTAATGACGGTGAATTTTGGTTTAAAATATTTGAAAGTTATGAAAACGATTTTTGAGAATTTTTCTTTATTTTAAATTGTGTCCTATGATTAAGGATTTACAAATCTATTTAGATTTTTGGAAAAAAAAATTTGACCGATAAAATTATTTGAAAATTTAGTTTAATGTGTGATTGCTAATATTAAAATTTTTGGGAGAATTTCGAAGGATGTGATGGAAAGTTATTTTGATTGATTAAAGGAAGTTACCATTTAAAAATTGTGATTTTGTTGGAATAACTTAGCATGAATAGAAGTTAAAATTGATGAGAGCATTGAGCTTAAATTTTGAGATTGCTTTTAATATGCTAAGAGTTTTATTATGAGTTATTTGAAAAAATTTAGAGTGTTAAAATTTTGATTGATTGTGAAATTTTTATGGATTCGTAAATTATGAACTCTTGAGTTAAATAGTTGAATTTAAACGTTAATTTTAGAAAAGGTTAGTAGTAACGTGATAAAATTTTGCTTTGAGATTTAAGAAACTGATTTAAATTTTTATGATGAATTTGAACGGCTTGGAGTGAATACAAATTTTGGGTGGTTTATTTTTGAAAGTTTAATTTTGGAACTTTTGGAGGAAATACGAGTTAAAATATTAATGGTAGGCCACAAAGGTAGCCCTAATGAGTTAGAAGTATTCCACACAAATTGCCATATCACTCATGACCATGATGGTAGTGTGTACACAAGTGTTGTTAGTCATCTACCCAGCTATGTGACGGTATTTCCACCTCGACTGACTCGACCTTCCTTCAATTCCATATCTTTTAATTGCGACCTCCTAACCCATTTGTAATTTGAATAATGATTTAATGGTTCCTTAACTGTATTCATCTAAGAGACTATCTTCTCTCCAGAATTGTGTTCCTAACCTATTTTTACTGGATTCTTTAATTAATTTTATTTCATGCTTTAACTTGATCTTCTTTATTTTGTGCATTAATTATCACCTCGTGAACTCCCACTTTCTATTTTTGATATTTTGGCGTTCCTTACCATGACTTGGATATTTGGAGCACAATACTAAAATTTTCCTCCCAACAAATTTCATGTGTAAGACCTAGACAAGTCCACCTTCATGTAGATATATCGTGTCCTACTAAAACACGTCTCCTTGTATTCTATTTCTTGATATGACCTTATGGTCAAAATGGCCAAACTATAATCCTTACCATGATACCAATATATTTTTCGACCACGGATTGAGATTCAACCTCGACTCAATTCTTTCAACCCGATATGTGATTTTGTTCTACTTAAATTTTTTAAATGTTTAAACTTGTGCTTTATCTTGATTGCTTGACTCATTGTCCTGTCACACTACTAGTTTAACTCTTGTAAGTCGGGTAGAATACCTCACCACCTAACAAACATTTTTGCTTGTGAACCACATTGGTAAGTTCACTTAGACTATAAATTCAGAGGACCCTACCTTATCTAGTCTACCAAGCCATAAATGAAGAAACACTAGGACAACTATATAGGCCCAAACTTCGGGCGAGCCTTGATTTTAAAAGATCTGGGACTATTTAAAATTTCCTTCATCAGTACCTTCCTTGCTCATATTTTGACTATCTCATGCTGCTAATGTAGCTTCAATTTTGCAAGCTTATTTCGTTATCAAGCTTGATCATGACATATTTTATTGGGTGCACCCACTAACATATTGTCTAATCAGAACCGGTGCATGAGGGTCTGATCAACCTATTGCACTTTGGTTCGTTTTTATCGATCGTTCTACGTGGATGGAGACATAGCTAAACTTGCCCTCTAGAGTCCCATCTGCGACAGCCTTGGCAATTCTTTTTGAATTACTCACTCGCCTTTGAACCACATATTGGTATTCGAAAGCAACTTCCTTGGACTCATATTGGTTTTCGTCTTTCACCTATTTAGACGAAGACTCGTACTTGATACATAGACCTAAAGTATCACCTTTAGTTGACCCACCATCTATTGCCAAGATAGTTAGCCATGGACCAACCAAGGTGACTATATCCTCGCTTTGAACTACTCGTCGATTCCATATCTACTATCGCGACCTTCTAATTATTCTTGATACTTGAGGATGATTCAAATCGTTCTCTTAATCATGCCCTCAACCTGGACGACCAATATACAACTATTCTCAAGGAACCATCTCTCTTAAGTCTCTAAATTATTTTTTCCCTTAATCTACTCGATTCTTTTCTATTCTTTAAACTCGTATTTTATCTTGATCTACTTAAAACCATTGATCATTTTCATTCTTGCATTAATTAGCCATATCCATGATTATTTTCGTATTTATCTAAATCATGATTTCCTAATTCATGTTTTGTTGAACGTTGTGATTTGATGATTCCTCATCAATATACCCATGTGACCTTTTCAACCCCCTACTTATTTTTAATTTCGAGGACGAAATTCTTGTAAGTTGGGTAGGATGTAAACACCCATATTTTTAATTTTAATTTTTATCATTTATTTATATATGTGATACATTTTTTATTATATTTTATGAATTTATTTGTTACTAGTTTAATTGTATAATTAAAGTGCGTGGTTATATTGTATGTATTTATATGTGTGCATGATTGAATTTTTCATTTATTAGAGTCCACTGAGTTATAGTATTTTTGTTGCTTAATAATACTTGTCCTATATTTTTAAACTTAAAATGGCTTAAATAGGAGTTTTATATATATATATATATATATATATATATATATATATATATATATATATATTTAAAAAAAGAAAAAGAAAAAGAAATGAAAAAAAAAGAATGAAAAAGAAAAAAGAAATGAGAAAGGAAATGAAAAAGGAAAAGAATAAGAAAAGAAAAGAAAAAGAAAAAGAAAAAGGAAAAAAAAAAAAGAAAAAAACCCACACCCACCCATTAAGTGGGCGGGCCCCTCCCTATCCTATGCTTGCTGCTGAAGCAGCTAACGCACAAACCCGTGGGGTTATTAGTAACGCGCAAACCCAAATGGGGTTATTAGTAATAGTGGTAGTATTAGGTTTTTCAACCAATTTATTTTGTATATAACCTCCTCCACAGATCTCAAAATCCTAGACTTCCAAAACGAAAATTGCGGCAGAACATACCCTCTTCGCCTACGAGTTTGTTTCACCAGCGACGGAGTTGTGTGCGCGACGAACGGAGCGTCGAAAGTCAGCCCCTCGTCATCCACGAAGAAGTTTTCCCACTCAAGGTACCTTAATTCCCGACGACGTAACTTTTTACTCGTAGCACCGATTTTCGATCCGTAAGATTTTCTGGAAAGTAGACTTGACTCTCTTCGAGATCCTTTAGGTTGATTTTGACATGGCCATCCAACTTGCTCGTAAAATCGAGACGAAGTTGGAGAAAAACCCACTTTTCTGAATATTAAAAACTGTTTCAAAACACCAACTTGTCGGCCACTTTTCTCGCTGTCCATTAAACTTTCCTAAAAACTAATTGAAGACAGTCAAAGACAACCTAACAGAGATTGTAACGCACCTTTTGAATTCACTTTTCATCTAGTATGTAGAAATTTACACGTTGTTAAAGTTTCACAAAAAATTGTAAATTCTGTTTTCAAAAAGTGAAAAAAACACCCGATACGGCGTGTGCCCCGACAAACCGGACGACGTGGTCGTGCACTATACGCAACGAAAGGCGCGTATGGATGTTGTCGACGTGTAGGAACTGACGGATCCCGATTTTGTTGCATGTGCGCGACGAAATCAGTGCGTATCCGTCTAGATACCCCGTATCGACCCTTTGCAAATTAAGTCACAACTTTGTGCACACTCATCATATCGCGATGAAACTTGCGCCATTGGACTCGAAATATTTTTTTGGTCCTGTGAGCCAAGTTTGGTCCGATTCTGAGACCGTTGATCGGGACGCTATTTTGGCGGGCCCACAATCCCACTCAACGGACGATTTTGTGCACAGCCCACCGGAATCCAAAATTTGACATACCGTTGGGTTTGTCTCATCAAAACAAATCTGTAGACATGTAGTTTGACAAGTTTAGAGACCGTAGATATTGGCACGCATTTCGGTGCAAAGCGGATCCAACGACGGACATCGTTTTGACCCGAAATTATGAAATTGCCCCTGTTCCAGAATTTGACTTTTGGACAGGCGTTTCCTAGGCATATCTTTTATTCCAAACTCGTTCGTGATATTTGTTTCAGCATCCGGAGCTTCTTGTGGATTTTGACTTTCGTGTTGACGATTCTGATTGTTGGATTTTGCTGCTTCTCGCACCACCCGCAGGCAAGATACCTTGCCTTATTTACTGTTTATAATTAGATGCATCTTTATTTACTTATTTACTGCATATTTATTATCTGTTTTCAGTTGGATCCATTATTTGCTATTTTTAGTTCATTTATTTTTGCTTCAGTTATTTTTTCTTCTTGTCTTTTGTATGTATATGGACCTAGTCTTAGCGAACTACCTTTTGTTAGTGTCCTTGGGAGGGAGAAGACAGTTAAATGTATGGGCTATCCCAAATCCAAAAGCTGTAGTAACTGCGTACTACGGTAGTCGAGTCGCGAGGGTCACTAGCCTCGAGCTATGTGGACTGATGGGTCACGTGGGCCGCTAGCCTCGAGTTATGCCGGCTGATAGTATTGGTATTGACGTGTGTGTGTTGTGAGTTGTTACCTTGTCCTGGGGGAGTCAGCCTTCACCTGCCCATACATCGATATGTCTTCTAAATTGCCTACTAGAAAGGTTAGGAGACCTTAGCAAATTTCATGGTCCAGTCATAGCATGGAAAAATATCACATCGCGGAATAGTAAGTTACCCCTTGTCCTTGTTTGGTTGTGGGGGTAGCATACTGTTTCGATGATGGGATATTGAGCCGTGTTATGGTTTGGACGCTTTTACTTTATCTTTATTTTATGGTGCATTTATATTCAGTTCATATGGCATGTTCTTCCTGTATCTTGTTACGTCCCTCTGAGGACCTAGTTATCTCTCCAAGTGTGTGCTTCTGTGATTTTGCAGGTGTTCTAGCCAAGGCAGTGATCTTCTCCATTCTTTCGAAGATGATTGCGCTTGGTTCGTCTCGTTATCTATTCGATCACTTCTTGTACATTTTATTTGAGATAGTTGGTAGTGGACTTTGTCTCCGCCTAACGATTGTATACATGACAAATTCAAAGTTGCTTTTATATCATTTATTTATCTAGTGGATGAGATTTAGCTATTATGGTTCTACTGCATTTTACAGCTTATGTATTCATACGAGGTTTTCATATATTGGAGTATACTTCGTATGTATACAGCTGGCATGTCGATGTACCTAGTCCTACGTATTTTGGGACTGGGGCGTTACAGATTATGTATAAAAGGGCGAATGTATGGGACGGCAAGCGTTAGTTCAGGCAACTTGTCGAGTGTGTTTATTTCTGTTTTCAATCAATGTAGCCGCAACGGCAACCAAAGTAATTACGACTTGCACTTCGTTGCAAGCTATGAATGAAAAGCATTTCTATCTTCCTATACTGCATCTTATATTCTGAGATGTGATTTGTGAAGTTTCAACTTGGCGTATTAATATGAAAAGCAACGTAACGTTCTTCCCTTGTACGAGTACAATTCCAGGCTCGTATGACATCACGCCTTAGCGAGGACGATCAAATCGGCAAAGTAACACCGGGGACGAACGGTTTGTCGACTCGTGGCGTGACATTTCTAACACGGAGAATGGACATTCTTCGTGTAAATTAAGACGGAGAATGGCCATTCTCCGTGTAATTTAGCACGGAGAATGATCATTCTCCGTGTAAATTAAGACGGAGAATGCCATTCTCCATGTTATTAACACAGAGAATGGTCATTCTCCGTGTAAATTAAGACGGAGAATGACCACCCTCATGCGAAATTAACATTCTTCGTGTTCTAACACGGAGAATGATCATTCTCCTGCATTTTATGGTCATTTGAAACTTTGGAGGGCCATAACTTTTGACTGGGAGGTCGAAACTAGGTCCGGTTTGTCGCAAAATGAGCGTATCTTTGAGGAGCATGAGATAAACAATATTATTGTTTGTCGGCCTTCCAAAATTTAGAATCGCAAAAAAATGATGTTTGGACCCCCATTTTAGCACTTTTGCCGTTTGTCTCGGTCTTTCCGATGAGTTTTTGAAGATTTTTGAGAAGAAAAATTAGATTCGAAAGTGAGCAGCATATGGAAGAAGATGAAGTATCGAAATATTTTTTTTAAAAGTAGTTTCGTGGGTGTTTTCAATAAATTAGAAGGACAAAAAGGTCATTCAGAACCCTCTTTATATTTCTTTTTCCTAATTCTGGACACGCGATGAAATGTTATTGCGCGGTGGATTTTTCATAAAACTTTTTTGTTTTTTAGGCATTTCATAAATTTTATTAGTATGACTATGAAGTGTGTCAAAAAAATTGTGTTCCCATAACATTACTTTTTTAAAATTTTTTTTTTTATAATTTTCTCCACTTCCATTTTTTTTTTTTTTGATATACCAGCTCGCGCTCGCTCAGGCACGTGGCAGGATTGGGATAAGGGAACCAGAGATTGTCGTCTCGGAGTAACGAATGGACTTTAACACGAGGAGTCCTCTGCTATATTAAAAACAATATCATCATCATCACCATCATCATCATCAATGGCGACGAGCATATGCTGCGGTCCGGTCACCGCTCCGCCCCGCCTCTCCTCCTCCGCCACCGCGACCGCCGCCGCCGTCCCATCGTCGCGACTCCCATCCCGAACAGTCGCCTTCCGGCCTCCCCTTCCGCCGAACCCTAGCCGGAAACTCCCGATCCTCCTCACGTCGCCGGCCGGCAAGTTCGCCTCCCGGTGCCGGGCAGTGACAACGATCGGGCAGAGCGAGTTCTCGGCGGAGGTGCTGGGATCCGACGTCCCGGTGCTGGTCGACTTCGTGGCGGAGTGGTGCGGGCCCTGCCGGCTTATCGCGCCCTTTATAGAATGGGCTTCCAAGGTTTTCTATTATTGTTCTTCTATATTTTTAATTTCAAGAAAGTATAAATGCTGTTGCAAAATTTAAGGATGTGGAAACTATAATTTCTGGTCAACTGAAAATCTGAAAGAAACATCAGGGACTTGAGTGTGGCATCATATGTTTGGTATCAATAATGCTACGCGCACAAACCTCCTTATCTAATCAAGTCTACTCATTAATGTAAGTTTACTTGAAGGCCTCGTTTGGTTCGCGGAAAGGAAAGGAAAGGAAATCAATTCCTTGGTTTTTTTTTTCTGTGGAAAATTACAATTCCTATCGATTTTAGTTTCCAATGTTTGAAAATGTCAAAAAAATTGAAATGAAAAGTGAATACTAAGGTGAGAAAGTGAATCAGGATGAATGGAACCATCCCCCTAGTTTCATTTCCATTTGGAATCACTTTCCTTTCCTCTTCAAGTTATTTGTAACCCAAACATAGGAAATTAATGACTTTCCTTTCCAACCCCATGATTCCGCGAACCAAACGAGGCCGAAAGGTTAAAAACAGTAGCCCACATCTCTTTTATTTTTGAATTTTAAAATATTTATTATATATTAAAATACTGTTACGTAATTACTATATAATTAATCTAATTACAACTTTATAATGGTGTAACCATCATAACACATAATATAACTTAGATTAGAATGATACTCCAGTTAATATAATATATATATATATATATATATATATATATATATATATATATACAACCGAGCGGCGGTTGTGGGGATCTCATCTCCTCTTCATGATTCGAGGATTCTCGATCTCCAGGCAGTGGCGGCTAAACACAGCAAGGAAGCGCAAAGCTTAACGCTGGGTAGTATGACACTACAAAGATGTTGGTACCTCATGCTACAATGGTATGACACCACTATGGGGTGTAGCCTTGACTTTGGGCTGTCATAGTGGTATAACACTGCAAGGAAGCGCAAGGCTTCATGCCAGGACTAAGCGCTAGGCGTCAGGTGCCCGTCCGATGTCCGCTTAGGTGCCCGCCTAGTCCCCCTGACGTCCGACTATGCATATTTTTGGTTTTTATGGATTTTTTTCCTGTAATTTTTAGTAGATTTGTTTGAATTATTTTTATTTTTGAATCACATAGATCTAGGCGGCCGCCTAGGCGGACTAGGCGTTAGGTGGAAGGTGTCCGTCCGATTAAAACCTAGCGTTTTTCACTACCTTGAACTAATCAGTTAACCAAGTTTTTTGTTATTATTGATTTTTTGTATATTAATAATTATCTTAATTTATTAATTTTTATTTTTTAATATTTAATAATTATATTAATTTTCTATGTAAATTGAAATTATTTACTATTATTATAATATATTATATCACTTTTTACTTTTTTTAAAACGAATAATGCTATTTGTACCTCCAAACCGTCCCTCCTTACGTGGCATCTGACGTGATATGTTGATGTGGCAGCTGACGTGGCAAAACTTAAAATTAACATTAAAATTAATGTTAACATTAACATTAATATTATTGTTAACATTAACAATAATATTAATATTAATATTAACATTAACATTAACATCAATTAATATTAATATTAATATTAATATTAAATTAACATTAATATTAACATTAATTAATTTTAACATTAAATTAATATGGATAAAATTGGGTAATTAACTTTTTGGGTTAAAATTTGCCATGTCATCGGTCATGTCAGATGACACATAATATTATTTAACATGCCACGTCAGCTGCCACATAAGGAGTGATGTATTGGAGGGACAATTTGGAGGTACGAATACCATTACTCTTTTTAAACTAATAAGACACATTTGTCTTTTAGTTTACCGGAGAACAAAAAATATACACTTTTACGTACTTTTTATTCATAAAAATCTAAACATAAATACTATTCCATTATTTTTTTATTAAAAAATTGAAAGTTTTTATATTTTTAAGATGGATTACCAAAACTACTATTAATTTATTATAGTTTTAAAACAATAACGCTATAGGGGTACACTTTTCTTGACACATTTAGCCACAATGATGTGGTACATTATTGGATGTCAAAAAAAACTTAAAAGGAGATAATAATTGACATACTATAATCTGGAAATTGCTGAGAAACCCAATTTTCGCGGTTGGTTTTTATGAAAAACCCACCCGGTTTTATGAAATTCTCAGAATTATATATTTCCACGTTAAGTATTCCAAGATTCCCTTTAGATGCTCTGTATTTACAAAATTAATACCATAACTATCCCTCCGCACAAACTCAGATTTGGATTACGATTCTCGTTGTCTTCTTCTTCTTCTTCTTCTTCACGAGAGATCTGAATTCCATTGCTCTCATCTTCAGCATAGATCGCAAAGATCGTTCGTAGTTCACCGTGTTTTTTTTTCCAGTTAAACTCCGATCATCGCTCATCTTCTTCTTCTTCTTTTCTGACAATTAGGTCAATTATGGAGAGAAGATCTTCTTCTTTTCCACAAGAGTTAGCATCGTTTTGAAAGAAGAACGAAAACTCTTGAATCTTTATTCATGTCAAATTTCTTCCAACAAGATAAAATAAAAATAAAAATTAGGTTTCTGTCAACTGTTCTCCGTCGATATAACACGAAGAATAGTCATTCTCCTGCATTTTAACAATTCTCCGTGTAAATTAAGCATTCTTCGTGTTACTAAAACGGAGAATAACATTCTCCGTGTTAGAGAGAATGACCATTCTCCTGTATTTTAACATTTGAATGGTCATTCTCCGTGTCATTTAACACGGAGAATGGCCATTCTTCGTGTAATTTAGCACGGAGAATGCCATTCTCTGTACCAAATTACACGGAGAATAGTCATTCTCCTACGTTTTAACACTGGGAATGACCATTCTCCGTGTAAATTAACACGAAGAATGGCATTCTCCGTGTTTCTAACACGGAGAATGGCCATTTTCCTGCGTTTTAACACTGGAATGTCCATTCTCCGTGCTAAATTACACGGAGAATGGCCATTCTTCGTGTAAATTGGGACGGAGAATGGCCATTCTCCGTGTAATTTAGCACGGAGAATGGTCATTCTCCGTGTAAATTAAGACGGTGAATGCCATTCTCCATGTTATTAACACAGAGAATGGCCATTCTCCGTGTAAATTAAGACGGAGAATGGCCACCCTCATGCGAAATTAACATTCTTCGTGTTCTAACACGGAGAATGATCACTCCTGCATTTTATGGTCATTTGAAATTTTGGAGGGCCATAACTTTTGACTGAGAGGTCGAAACGAGGTACGATTTGTCGCAAAATGAGCGTATCTTCGAGGAGCATGAGATAAACTACTTCATTGTTTGTCGGCCTACCAAAATTTTAGAATCTGAAAAAAATGATGTTTGGACCCCCGTTTTAGCACTTTTGTCGTTTGTCTCGGTCTTTCCGATGAGTTTTTGAAGATTTTTGAGAAGAAAACCTAGATTCGAAAGTGAGCAGCATATAGAAGAAGATGAAGTATCAAAACGTTTTTTTAAGAGTAGTTTCGTGGGTGTTTTCAATAAATTAGAAGGAAGGGCAAAAAGGTCATTCAGAACCCTCTTTATATTTTTTTTGCTAATTCTGGACACGCTATGAAATATTATTGTGCGGTGGATTTTTCATAAAACTTCTTCGTTTTTTGGGCATTTCATAAATTTATTAGTATGACTATGAAGTGTGTCAAAAAAATTGTGTTCCCATAATATTACTTTAAAAAAAAAAATAAAGTATATAATTTTCTCCACTTCCATTTTTTTTTTTTTTTTTTTTATATACCAGCTCGCGCTCGCTCAGGCACGTGGCCGGATTGGGATAAGGGAAACAGAGATTGTCGTCTCGGAGTAACGAATGGACTTTAACACGAGGAGTCCTCTGCAATATTAAAAACAATATCATCATCATCACCATCATCATCATCAATGGCGACGAGCATATGCTGCGGTCCGGTCACCGCTCCGCCCCGCCTCTCCTCCTCCGCCACCGCGACCGCCGCCGCCGTCCCATCGTCGCGACTCCCATCCCGAACAGTCGCCTTCCGGCCTCCCCTTCCGCCGAACCCTAGCCGGAAACTCCCGATCCTCCTCACGTCGCCGGCCGGCAAGTTCGCCTCCCGGTGCCGGGCAGTGACAACGATCGGGCAGAGCGAGTTCTCGGCGGAGGTGCTGGGATCCGACGTCCCGGTGCTGGTCGACTTCGTGGCGGAGTGGTGCGGGCCCTGCCGGCTTATCGCGCCCTTTATAGAATGGGCTTCCAAGGTTTTCTATTATTGTTCTTCTATATTTTTAATTTCAAGAAAGTATAAATGCTGTTGCAAAATTTAAGGATGTGGAAACTATAATTTCTGGTCAACTGAAAATCTGAAAGAAACATCAGGGACTTGAGTGTGGCATCATATGTTTGGTATCAATAATGCTACGCGCACAAACCTCCTTATCTAATCAAGTCTACTCATTAATGTAAGTTTACTTGAATGCCTCGTTTGGTTCGCGGAAAGGAAAGGAAAGGAAAGGAAAGGAAATCAATTCCTTGGTTTTTTTTTTTCCTGTGGAAAATTACAATTCCTATCGATTTTAGTTTCCGATGTTTGAAAATGTCAAGAAAATTGAAATGAAAAGTGAATACTAAGGTGAGAAAGTGAATCAGGATGAATGGAACCATCCCCCTAGTTTCCTTTCCATTGGGAATCACTTTCCTTTCCTCATCAAGTTATTTGTAACCCAAACATAGGAAATTAATGACTTTCCTTTCCAACCCCATGATTCCGCGAACCAAACGAGGCCGAAAGGTTAAAAACAGTAGCCCACATCTCTTTTATTTTTGAATTTTAAAATATTTATTATATATTAAAATACTGTTACGTAATTACTATATAATTAATCTAATTACAACTTTATAATGGCAACCATCATAACACATAATATAACTTAGATTAGAATGATACTCCAGTTATATATATATATATATATATATACAACCGAGCGGCGGTTGTGGGGATCTCATCTCCTCTTCATGATTCGAGGTAAACAGATTGTAGGAGGCATGGTGGCAATGCATGCACTCTCGGCGCTTAGTCGATGATGGCTCAAGGTGTGGATGCTGAAGATCGGGGCTGGACGTTGGTAAAGCATTCCAAGCATAGGGGTGCGGACGTTAACGGAAGGAAGCGTCGGGTAGTGCTATATTGAGCATCGATGTTACCACGATCTGGAGAGGACAGATCTGTGCTTGGTCATGCTGAGGAAGCTCGTCGCGATTCTATACTTAATCGTGACCGCCATAAGTTGGGATCTTGGGAGGGATCTCAGGAAGCATAGCGAAGTAAGGTCTTGCCTTCGTCCTCGCATGATTGGAAAGAGGGGGTGGGGGGGTGGGGGTGGGTTTGAGACTAGGAGCGCAAGCGAAGGAGATTATAAATGATGGAGGCCTTTCCTTCTCTACCATGAAGCCTAAGACATAGGCTACTATATGTTCTTCTCCAACCTCAGGCCGGTGTGACAAGAAACTCTATCGTGAAGAACCGTTGTCAGTGATCGAGGGCATGTGTATTGCCGTCATATCTGACGCTGACATGGCTCCTTCTCTTGCTGAGTAGGAGTCCACCTTGGTGCTATATGTTCTTGGGGATCGCCCATAATTTTTAGAGAGAACCGATGTTTTTCCATTAAGTTCTCGGCCGAATCTGCCCTAGAAGAGGTTCTTCATGGTGGCCCTTTGATGCTAGACGGGCGTTTCGTTGTCATGAAAAGATGGGTGTCATCTTTATCTCTAGAAAGGGACTTGCTTGCTACTCCCCCGGTCTGTATTCATTTCCGTTGCTTACCTCTTCAACTGTGTAATACTTCGATCTCTGAAAAAACTTGCTAGTTTTGTTGGGACCCCTCTGCGGATTGCTACATCGATGGCTCCTCGTCAACGATTAGCGTTTGTTAGAGTGCTCGTAGAGATTACATCACATCAAGATCTCCTAAAGACAGTTCCAGTCTTGCTACCTGATGGAAGTAAGTTTGATTAACCTGTTATTCTGAGTGGAACCCGCCAATTTGCTCGACAAGTTGGTACATATAGCATACAAAGTGTCTGGATCCTATGGGAGAGGTCTTGCCTGAAGAAGTGGAAGAGATGCTTAGGGAGACGTCTGTGATGGGCGTTGCTACAGTTTAGGGACCGTCGTCTGAAGTTGTTGCAAAGGTCACCCAGTCGGTGCGATTGCCTTTGGTTATGCCTTCTTGTTCTGTTGCTGCTAGCAACCCCAATAGTCTTGTCAGTACGGATAGGGCCTCTAATGGAGCTGCTATGGTTATCGACTCCGTCCAATCGATTCATGAAGCTCTATATAATTGTGAGGTTCCCCCGTCTACAGGTAAGAGAAGGACTTTGCCGTCGTCTATGAATGAAGTAGAGACTTATTTATGCCATGAAGAACAACATGAGTTATAGGTTGGGGGGACAAAGCTCCCTTCAAAGGAGGTTGATCAACCTAATGCTTATAGCATGGATTCAGATATGGACCCACCGATGTTATGTGACAATGAATGTTCTAAACGACGGTAGGCGGGTGCGCGGCGGAGAAAGTCCGCCTACCGCCTATGCGGTTGATACATTTTGGACAATTTTTACTATTTTACCACAATTTTTGCATAATATGCATAATTTAAGGGTGTTCCATGCATAATAAGTTGTAGAACACGCATAATTATGAAGTTTTAGTTTTGTAAAAGTGAACCATAGGCCCATAATGCTTGCAAAACCTTTTGGCCAAAACATCTTGTTAGGTATTGCTCCGTCTATGCCGTCTCACCTCCGCTTACGTCACTAAACCTTCATTGGACGCCTACTCCACCGCCTACCGCAAAGCGGTGCGGAGAGAGACCACCTACCTCCTAGGTGCCGCCTAGGTGGCCGTCTCGACCGCCATTTAGAACATTGACGACGATAGAACAGGTATTCATGTACATGTAGCATAGCTCAACTGATCAAGGAGAATGACAAATGGTTTCGACTGATGCAACAGACTGAGGAACGCATACCATGGATTTGTGTGCTCGCAAATTTGAGAAAAAACCCATTAGTACCCGAGTTAGTTCTTGGAGTACTAAGGGGCAGTATAGCAGTTGGATGTAATGGCTCGCTGTTGATATTTGAGTGTAATGGTGGTGGTATGCGCTATAGGGTGCTAGACATATAAGTCCTATCACCCATTTTTTGAAAATTAATATAATTATCCATTTTTTTCACATGTGTGTGTGTGTGTCAAAAAATATGTAAAGCACTCCTAGCCCAAGTGCAGGGCCGGTCCTGGATAGTTGAAGGTCCTGTGCGGATCTCAAAATATGGTCCTATAAATTTATTTATTGATTTTTTTAAAATGTATTGATTCTGAAAAATACGAAAATCATTACATCAGAGTAGAACCTGTTTATGAAAGATATAAAAAATTATTAAAAATAATTAAAATCAGTTTTTTTTAAATGTTCCAAATCAATTGTTCCTATTGTCCAGACACTTTCCGTCAATAAAACTATTACAACATAGCATAATTATAAGAAAATATCCACAAAATGATATCAAAATTTACACAAAAATTATCACCACGGTCCACGTCAGAGCTGTTCTTTCTCAATCGAGATCCAAAAGCAAACCAATTATTTTCGATGGGATGATATTGTTCTTCCATATATAAATATAAAACTAAATTCATAATAGGATCACAGCTCTAAGAAAAATAATAAATTCATAATGAGAATAAAATTCTTAAGAAAAAAAATTTGTACCTCACTACCTCTTAGAGTCTTAGAGATGAATCATTCCTGTTACAGTTGCATCGGATTAAGAAGAATAAAACAATGACTAAGTATATTTTGTTCGTAATGCAAATGTAATCAAAGAAAGAAAAAATTCTTTGTTTTTTAATAAAATTCTTACAAAAAATAAATTATTGGTTGGATACACTTGCAGATAGAAATTTGTACCTCTTAGAGATGAATTATTCATGTAACAGGACCCAAGCACTCTCTGTTTTTCTTGTCCTTAAAGAAATTAAGAAACAATAAGGAAGTTAGTAATCAAAGAAGAAATCCAACCAATAATTTATTAAAAAGCTATATTTTTATATTTTACTTGAACAAAATATCACCAAACCATCGCTGAAATCATGGAGACATTAAGTATCTTCCAAGTTCCAATGGCCGGCCCTCTGTATTCTGGAGGAGCTAATCTAGGTTTCAGTCAAATATGGCTTAAATTATAAATTTACAAAATTGACCCTATTTTATTTTTTTTGGAGGCCCCCCCAAATTTGTGGCCCTGTGCAGCTGCACGTTGGGCACAGGCCCAGGGCCGGCCTTGCCCAAGTGGTAGGAGTAGGAGGCACTCCCCCGTAGGTTGTGGGTTCAAGTCTTGGGGGAAGCATGTTAAATGGTAGGGAATTAACATGGGTGCAACCGGGAGCGGGCTAGGCGAGTCGAAAGTGGCAAGACTAAACATGTATATGGCCTCAGATCAACTAGGTTGGGGTACTTATTACATGAACTTGGCGCTCAGATCAATTTTTCTGTTTTATTACACTGTGACAATCTGAGTACCACCTATATGGCCTCTAATCCTGTTTTCCATGCCCGAACTAAACACATAGAGCTCGACTATCACTATGTTCGAGAAAAGGTTGCTCGTGGAAGTCACCGCGTCTGCTTTATTTCTTCCAAGGATCAACCGGATCACTTACTCACCAAACCACTTCACAAGTTTCGCCACTCTTTTCCTTTGCGGCAAACTTGTCAGTCCAGGACCACCAAGTTTGAGTGGGGCTGTTAGAGAGAATCAGTCTTCTCCTCAAATCATGCCTAGCATTAAAGCAGCTCAATCATCTCCTTCACTCACTCCTATCAAATAGTCTGTTTGAATTTTGAATTAGCTAAGATTATGCATTAGTTTTGATTTGATAGTAGATGGCTATGTAATTACTCAATTATCTTGTAAACACTGCTATTTATATGTACAATTGTAAACAGATAAGGAATAAGAAAAACCAATCTCTATACTACCAAAAGACCTGGAACTAGTAGATGAATCTAGGGTGAGGCAGATTTAGCTAAAACTAGAGGGGAATAGCACATTGCTGGCAAAGAGGTCTCTAACGGTCATCATTTTTTTTTTTTTTTTTTTTTAACTTCTGATCCTTCTTTAATCATGATTAGGTTGCACAGATACAAGAGGACCATATCTGTATCTGGCACATACCTGAAAGGATATTTCGTTGACACTCATGTCGGATAAGGGCCACCCATGTCTAGACTTTAGAGGGAATGGTTGAATTCCTATTTTCATGATCGTGCCAAACACAATTGAGATGTGAGAAAATAATATTTATGCAGCTGATCCTTACTAAAACTTTTTGGACCTACTTACCATCTTATACTTTCGTAAATACAGCTACTACCAAAATCTAATGAATAAAACATGCATGTATAACTGTATCCATGCCATTCTTGTGGCTGGATTTTCTTAAATGTCATGCTCAGAATCTTTTGTGTCCATATCCCCTTCCATCCATCTATGCAACCTGGATAATGATGGTGAGTTTATAGGTCAAAATTCAATACTTGATGTGTAAAATGCTTCTGAAGCTTGATGAGCAAAGTGCTTCTGAAGTCTTGAGGCCAACCATATTCTAAAGGCCAAAATTTTGTAAATTTAGCATGTCCAGAAACATGAACAGCTTAATTGCAAATGTTGAGATGACATGACAATAGAAGGTACATATAAGTGCAATCGTGGGATAGTAGATTTCACTTAGATTGAAGATAAGATGAGAGAACTTTCATATGGTTTCGGCACCAGTTGTAGACAGATAAATGAATCTGGTTGGAGCCATAATGCGTTAACTAATGATGCTTCTAGGTCTAGGGAAAACCAAAGGAAGCAGGGTTAAGGCACTACAAAAGGATACGATACAATAGTTTCTTGTTACAGAACTAAATGGAATTTGGTGCAACCGAAACTGGGATATAGACAATTTCGGTATATGTCAGTATCCTGCAATATGGTCATGTCTGTATCTAAACAAGAGGGTATATACTACAATGAAGTCTCCATAAGGTCTCATAGAATATATTATATTCTCCGTCAATCAAACAAGTAGCAATAATATTAGACCGTATAAGATAAAACAATAATGTATCACCGATGTGCTATCAAAATGATCATGAAGCTAGCTATACAAAATGGAAGATACAATATCAAGTTGTACATGATCACATTATTAGCTGCAATCTAATATATATAATAATGCTGTCAAAATGACTAGAGAACTTGCTCCTGAATATAGGAACTAAACAAGTGTCCGACGACTAAACATATCAAAAGAATCAAAATGATTTCAAGACTGGTGGAGAATAAACTCACTCAAGGCCCTTAGTGGTCATCCTCATGATATGCACCACCGTGTGGGAGTGACTGTAAATTCTCGGACTCTGCTACTAGATCTTACCAAAAAAATCCAGAGGGGTCAATCTCCTAATAGCAAATACCACAAGAAAGTACGAGTGAATAAGCTAGAAAACCTTATCAATAAATAGTAAATAGGCGTCGTAACCTAGATTCGTAGTTTATCGTGGAGACAGTAATAGACCCCTACACAAACAAGGAGAAATGGTGAACAACTACTCAATCATGTACTGTCTAAGCAGGGCTGGCTAAGTATGCATAATAATAACCAGTAACAGTCCATGGTACCCATCATAAGGCAGTCATCGAATCGGTGCTATGAAATATAATAACAGTCCTCACGCTCATATAGAGAAGACATTGGGTCGGTACTATGAATATAACATATACTGAACTCCGAAATATGAGGATATGCCACGGTATCTAGGGGCTGACCAGTGAGAAAAATACGAAATTAGAATCCTCTCTCTCGTAATGATCTACATGATTAAACTAGTTAATTAACCTTACCGTTTTATATGAAACCCATGTCGTGGACATACGGCCGCCTGTCCTTACAAGAGTACGAGTACGCTGGGTGTGAATCTAGATTGGTTCCAAAGGATTCCATCCTAGATTCATCCTAAGCGTATATTCAACAATCACTAACAATCTTGATCCCAATCCACGCAACAACTGTTGACCTACTACAAGGGTATTCGTAACGAAATAGTATTGTATAACTATAACTACTACAGTGCAAAGTAAACAAGAGACCTGGTGCAATAGCCGGACAAATACCTCAAAGGGTATTATGGTAATAAATAACACGAATACAATATAGTCAGGTCAGGAACATGGGTAACCAGGTAATTACTTAATTATGAATTCAACATTTTCAATAATTACTCGAGCCACTAAACACTACGACCACTAAATACTACGACCACTAAATACTACGCTACGCCTAACATAGGTTTCTATGGCCTATTAGAGCACACATATCCATCAGTTAATCCATGGGTTCTAGCAATTAATTAATTTTTAGCACTCTATAGTAGGTTTCAACGCCCTCGCGACGAAACGACACACAAACCAAGGACTTATCTTGAAAAATCTGTAGGGCAACAATATACTATCAGTATATTCTAAATAGTTCCTGGACTTGCTGGAAAAATAATTGGGTCACACAGTATTCTAGCTTCAAGTATACCGTTAGAATACTGGCTGCTAATATATTGTCAAAATACTGATAATATATTAATAGAATTTAGTAGAATATTTGACTTGTTTATTATTGAGGTGGAGCTACACTTATATAGGAGAGGCTAACCCCTCTCCCTATTATTCTACTCGATGTGGGACTAAAAGCCCGTTAATACTCTCAACGCTCTCCCTCAAGATGGACGATAGATATTAATCATCCCCATCTTGTTACATAGTTTAGAGAGACTTAATGAATTAAGCCCCTTAGTAAGACAATCTGCAACTTGTTCTTCTGAGTGAACATGATCGAGCTTTAGTATTCTTTTCTCTAGTTTTTCCTTGATGAAGAACCGATCGATCTCGATGTGCTTCATTCTGTCATGCTGAACTGGATTGTTAGCTATACTTAGTGCTGCTTGGTTGTCACTCGGAAGATGCAATGGTGTTCCTTGGTCCAGCTTCAACTCTGTCAGCAATGTTTTTACCCACAACAATTCTGACACTTCCAGAGCCATAGCTCTGTATTCCGCTTTAGCGGTTGATCGAGCTACTACAGACTATTTCTTGCTTCTCCATGAGACTAGGTTACCACCTACAAATATACAATACCCTGAGGTATACCTTATGTCATCCATGCAACTTGCCCAATCTGTATCGCAGTATCCCTCAACACTAAGGTGTCCATTGTTCTTGAACCATATCCCTCTTCCAGGAGTCCCATTTAGATATCTCAAAATATGAAAAATTGCATCCATGTGGCCCTTCCTTAGATCGTGCATGTAGCGACTCACTACACTCACAGCAAATGAGATATCAGGGCGAGTGTGACACAGATAAATCAATCTGCCTACAAGTCTCTGATATCTTTCACGATCAACCGGCTCTCATGCCTTTGCCTCAAATTTATTTTTCTGGTCAATCGGAGCGACTGCCGGACGACATTCCAGCATACCAGTTTCTGTGAGCAAGTCTAGTACATACTTTCTTTGAGAGAGGACGATCCCATCTTTTCCTCGAGCTACCTCGATCCCGAGAAAATACCTCATCATTTCCAAGTCCTTTACTTCAAATTCTTTGGCAAGTTCCGACTTCAGCTGGGTAATCTCCTCTTTCTCATCACCCGTGATTACTATATCATCTACGTATACAGCAAGTATGGTAACTGGCCTCTCGCATGTCGGAAGAAGACTGTGTGATCTGCATTAGTCTGGCTGTACCCCATGTCCGTGACAGCTTTTCTGAATCTTTCAAACCATGTCCGAGGAGATTGCTTGAGTCCATACAATAATTTCTTTAGCTTGCACACTTTTCATGTTGACTGTTTCGTACAAAATTCAGGTGGCGTCTCCATGTATACTTTCTCCTGTAGATCTCCATGAAGAAAGGCATTCTTCACATCTAATTGATGAAGTTGCCACCCATGGTTTGCTGCAAGGGAGACCAGGGTTCTTACAGTGCTCATCTTCGCTACAGGAGCAAACGTCTCATCATAGTCGATGCCATAGGACTGAGTGAATTTTTTTGCAACCAATCTTGTCTTGTATCGCTCCACCTTTCCTTCTGGCGTCTCCTTCACCGTGAAGACCCATTTGCATCCGACTGCCCTTTTTCTTTCAGGTAATAGAATAAGTTTCCATGTCTCATTTCTTTCCAGTGCCCCAAGTTCCTCCAACATTGCAGCTTTCCACCTTGGATCTTCCTTCGCTTCCTGCTAATACTTAGGCAAAGAGGTGTCTAACGATGCAATGAATGCTCCATAAGTAGGTGATAGATTAGAGTATGATAGAAAATGAGCAATATCATGTTCATAACCATAACAAATAGGAGATTTTTCTGCATTACTACGAGAAGATCTTCTCAAGGGAATATGAGATAGTGGAGGAGAGATCATACCATCCGAATCAGAGGGATCCGGTGCGGAAGGCGCATCTTCAGGAGTTGGGGCAGGATTAAGCGAGGGACATGGCACAGTTGGCACGGTAGGGACAATAGGCACAGTAGTGGATTGCTGCTTCCTTCTTCTGTAGATTTGGAGCTCTGTACTCCGTTCCTCCCCCTGTTCTGTAGTCTCTCCCAGTACTGGAGCATCACTTCCTTGCTCCTGATTGTATGCATCATCATCACTTTTCTCACTCTTGCTATCTCCTTCCTTGGACCAACTTCCATCATTGGGCATGGAACTGACCCAACAATCACGCTTGAGACTATCTTCCCCTCACTCCTAACACCTCTTGTGTTAGGTGTGTCACCAAATGCGGAACCTTCACCTGAACCATTGTGGTTGTATGATTCCATCTCTCTGATTGTAACATCCATGCTCACAAAGAGTCTTCGTTCCACTGGACTCCAGCAAGAATATTCCTTCCGAGTCCCTGAGTAGCCAACGAAGACACACTTCACTACCCGAGGGTCCAATTTCTCTACTGCAGGTCTATTATCCTTCACAAAGCATACACAACCAAATACTTTCGGGAGAACAATGTACTTGTTCTCACCTGTAAGCATCTCAAACGGTGTCTTCCATCCTAACACCTGAGAGGGCATCCTGTTGATAAGGTATGCAGCAGTCAACACGGCATGTCCCCACAAGTGTTTCGGAACATTCATAGCAAACATCATCGACCTTGCCACTTCTAACTGGTGCCTGTTCTTCCGTTCCGCCACGCTATTTTGTATTGGTGTATAGGCACATGAAGTTTGTCGATGTATCCCATTGGCTGATAAGTACTCCTCAATAACTTTGTTGGTATATTCTGTCCCATTGTCAGACCTCAAAATCTTCACTTTAGTACCGTACTGTGTTGAAGCCCTGCGATGAAAGTCTTGAAAGCATGCAAAGACATCACTCTTACTCTTCATTAGGTATACCCAGGTAACACGAGTATGGCAGTCAATAAAGGTGACAAACCACTTAAAACCATTAACAGCAGTTGTAGGACAAGGTCCCCACACATCAGAGTGTATCATATCAAAAGTAGCTAAACTTTTATTTCCAAAACTCACATAAGAGCTTCTGGTGTGTTTTCCAAGTTCACAAGCATTACAGACCAACTTTTGCTTATTAGCCTTTTGTTACATAGAGGAAAACATCCGACTCAGTAGACTAAATGAAGAGTGTCCCATACGCTGATGTTGGAGTAATAATTCTTCTTCTACGGTACTTCGTGGTTCCTCTGGTTGTGCTTCATCCACCAGTGCTGCTCGTGCTGTATCCAGTCCACCCCTGTCCAAGTACCATAGCCTTTTATGCCAAGTGCCAGTCCCCAACTGTCTTCCCGTACCCTTCTTCTGAAAAATAACCTTCGAAATGTCAAAGAAAACATCACAATTAAGTTGAAGAACAACGACACTTATGGACAATAGATTAACAGGAAAGGATGGAGCATGCAAGACATCAGTAAGACTTATCGAAGGGGTGCATTCAACCGTCCCTTTACCCACATTGGGTCTAGCAGTACCATCATCAATCTGAATGCTTTCAGGTGTCATCAGGTGAGTGTAATCTTGGAACTCATCACGGACACCCGTGACATGGCAGGATGCCCCAGAGTCAATTATCCAATTTACACTTTCTGGTTTGTGGGTTGATGCAAGGGCATGAGCAGGTATACCTGTGCTTGTACTGGCATAGTATGTGATGTTACCCCCGGAGGTGGTTGGATCGATGTCCCAGCGGTATTGGCGCGACTGTCGGTGGTTCCAAGCTTCATGTTCCTCTATATTTTCAGCATTTTTCTCTCACTAGGTGTCACATCGGATGACTGATTCTCACTTCTCCCTTCTGCCAGGTTTGTCTTGTGCCCTCCAGAATAATGTCCTCTGCCACCGACATAGCCTCCTCTGCCACCTCTACGCCCTCCACGGCCGCGTCCACGACCGCTGGACTGGCCTCTCATAGGCTTCGTACAGAATCTGATGAAGTGTCCTGGGTCTCTACAGTTGTAGCACCCTCCCCTCCTGAAGGGTTTGGGTTAACAACTGCTAGAGCTGATTTCTCTCCCGGAGTGCTAGTGGTGCTGGGCATTAGCTTCAACCGTGCTTCTTCTTATGCCATAGCAGTAATGGCCTCCTTTAGTGGTGGCAGTCCAGGTTGTGCGAGTAGCACATTCCTCCTTTGCTCGAATGCTGGATTGAGCCCCTTCAGGAACTTCATCATCCTTTGTCACGAGATATACTCCATGAACTTCTTGTAATATTTCGCAAATGCTGGTTCCACTTGCTCATCTTCCACACCAATTAGATCATAGTGGTCGAGATCTGACCATTACTTCTTCAGCACAGCCGCATACTCGGAGATAGTGTGATTTTCTTGGACCACCTTATCAAGTTTATCCTGCAGTTGGAAGACTCTTATAGGGTTGTCCGTCCCTGAGTACATGTCCTTCAGCGTCATCCAAATATCACCGGCTCCCTCCATTGCTTTCACGTTGTCCGACACTTGGTCGGTCAAGGAGGCTGTCAACCATCCAGCTACAACATTGTTGACGATCTTCCACACAGCAAACTCCCGTGAGGAGTGATCTTCAGGTGCCTTGGTTTGGCCATTCACATAGCCCACCAAGCCTCTTGCCTTCAGAGTCTGCATCGCCTGACGCGACCACTTCAAATAGTTGAAAGTACCCTCCAACTTTACTTCCAGTTTTTTCAACTTCACCATTTTGTATGGAGAAGGATCCACATCTGTGTGTGCAGGACAGGAACTAGTCTCAGTCAGCCTCCTGGAGAAGAGATCGTCCACTAAACCTTCATCTCTTTGGCCGTCAGCTTGCCGTAGATCGTCTCCATCATCTTCGTCTTCTCCTCTTCCATCAACAAGGTAGATCGAGATCGTCTGCACCTTGCACCTTTGATCACCGTTCTCTCCACATCTACTGTTTCTCCTTCAGCGGTAGCGGCGTCTCCGAGAGCCGCTCCTTATGTCCCATGCAGGGTTGCGACTGGAGGTCGCATGGTCAGACGAGAAGGAGGAGAAAGGCCGGTGGGGGGTGGGGGCCGACGTGAAAGGTAGGAAGATTAAGAGAAAACTGAAATAGAAAGCATAAAACTAAACTATACCACATTCATCATATTTATATGAAAACCATAAGGGAAATTAAGAGAAAATTGAAATGGAAAGCACAAAACTAAACAACAACAGTAAAAATAAGTTAAATGCAAGAAAACCCAATTTACTCACAAGTACAAGATCTACTTGTTTGAAATCCAAAAAAACTCCTATTTATAATCTTTAAGTCCACCTCCTTAGATTACCTACAAACAAGCCTCAAGGCTAGCTCCTATCTTGGGACACTCCTAGATTACCTCAAGAAAGAAGAAGAGTAGAAAAGAGCATGAAAAGAGTGAAAGAGAGAATAAAAAGAGGTTTAAAGGAGAAGAAAGAGAGAGGGCTGGAGTGGGGGAGCCATTGGATGCTTGCATCGTAGTCAAAGGCGCTCCTCATTGGCGCCTAAGGCGCGCCTCGCAGAAAGGCGCAACAGTTGCACCTCGTCCCTCACTAGGTGAGGTCCCTTTTTTCGGACGCACCCAGAGTGCGCCTAAGGCACGCCTTTCAACAAGGTGCAACCAAAAAAAGACGCGCCTTATGGTTTTTCTATATGCATATAAAAAAATTTGAGGCATGGAAATAATCCTTACCTCTTACAAGTGTGATGGAGATAGACATTTACACGGTTGCCAAAGTTGGTTACAGTTAAACTAGAAAAACTTAATTTACTAAAAACATAGTAGGAAGAATATAAACACTTGTTAGTTCAGCTGATTACTAATGCTATTACTGCTCTGCTAGTTCACTTAGTTATGTTTTAACATATTTTTGTTATTTTTAATATGTTATTTGGTTTTATTTCTTATATTACTAATTTATTTATGTATATTTTTATTATTTATTATTTTTGCGTCTCATTTTGTTCGGGCGTGCGCGTTAAGTGCACCTTGCGCCTCAAACGATATGGACTATTTGTGCCTCAAGTGCGCCTTACGCCTTTGACTACCTTGGATGCTTGAAATGTCAGCAATCCAATCCCCCACCCAATCAAAATCCTATAAGGAAAACAAAATGACTAATAGGTAAGTGAGCAATCGAGTTAGCACTATTAATTGGATCAACAACCCCCTTAACAATATACTAACATAAAACTGTCAGTATTCTGACAGTCTGACAATATATTGTCTACACAGGAAAATCCTATTTATGGAGTTTTTGGGTACGTCAGTGTATATACGGGGCCTAGTACCAGTCCATGACTATGCGAAGGATCTATCTAGGGGTCTAAGGTAGTCTCCTATGTAATTATTTTTCCAAAAATCGAAATCCAAATCAGGTTACATAAGTTAATCAGTTTTTAATATGTCAATTGTCTTACGGGCCACATGTCTGAACTTCTCTCTATACTCTAATAGAAAACCAATAATAAGATACATGAGTCCACTATCGAATATGGGTACTAGTAATACAAGTACATAATAGTGTATCTGTACTATATACATGATAAAAATACAAAGATACAAGATATCTTATCGGTACTAGATACAAGATAAAAATAAAAAGACACAAGATACTGAACAAAATACACATAAATATAGATATTTGAAAGGGAGAGCGACAAAACTACCCTCAGAAAAATTTCCTCCCATAATTTCATCAAAGGCCAAACCAATAATTAGGACAATCACAATATGGGTAAATTAGATAGGAAGAAAAACAAACATCCCTACATATACACATAATTATAGGATAAATTAGATATGGAGGCATAAGATAATAGTATACCTCTAGAGTCGAATAAGTGTGGGTATTTGGCTCTAATATCGTCCTCGTGCTCCCACCTCGACTCTCCTGTTAAGTGATGGCCCCAAGCAATACGGGTAATCTTGATGGTTCGGTTCTTCAGAACCTTCTCTTCGATCCAAAATAGATATGGATTGTCCCTTATATGACAATTCACTACCAACGACAACCTCTGAATGGTTGAGGATGTGGCTCAGATTTGGAGCATACCTATGCAACATATATATATATATGAAACACATCGTGTAGCTCATGAAGCAAAGACGAAAGGACGAGCGATGAGCAATATCTCCCAAACGTTCGAGAATGTCGACGGATTGATGTATCGCAGACTAAGCTTCCCTGACTACAAATCTGATAACTCCTCGGGTAGGCAAAATTCGTGAAAATACATAGTTGCCGACACTGAACTCCAAAGGCCACCGATGCTGATACACCTAATACCTATGTCGATCCTGTGCATTCCGACGATGCTCTCTAATCAACCTGACCATCTCCAATATTTGTGTGATCATCTCGTCCTAAAATCTCTCCCACTTCGTCCTATGCTAATGGCGATCTGTACTTTCTCCACTACAATGCTTCAAACGGAGCCATCTGGTTGCTTGTCTAAAAATTGTTGTTATAGAACTCTACCAAATTAAGATGATCCTTCCAAGGTCCATCAAAATCCAAAGTGCAGGACCATTCTATATCCTCCAAAGTCTGAATGGTACGCTTTGACTACTTGTCCATTTGTGGATAATATGCCATGCTGAATCTCAACCTGGTGCCCAGACTTTGATATAAGCTCTTCCATAAGTAAGAGGTGAATTATGTATCTCTATCTAATATAATACTAACAGAACACCATGTTGTCTCACTATCTTTCTTATATACATATCCGCCAGCTGCTCCGTAGATTGTCCAATTCTGAAGGGAAGAAAATGTGTCACCTTCGTGAGTTGATACACTATCACCCAAACTATATCTCGATCATACAAGAATCTAGTTAAACCGGTCACGAAATCTAATTAATTGTGATATGCTTCTACCTCCACTGCGGAATATGGAGCGATTGAAGTAACTATGTTGGTCTTTGTTGCTCTTCCTTCACATTATGGCAAACCCGACAGCAGGAGATGAATCTCGCTCCCTCTTGATCCCGTGCCACTAGAAATGCTGCCTGACATCCTAATACATCTTCGTACCCCCTGTATGGATGGAGTACGAAGAACTACGAGCCTCAATCATGATCACCTGTCGTATATCTCCACTCGGCACACAAAGACAAGTTCAAAATTTGAGTGACCCATCCCTATGGATCCTTAATTCCTTTATGAGTTCAGACTCATACTCTACTTGAAGCCTCTGAATCTGCGGGTCCTCCGTCTGTGCTGCCTTGATCCTCTCGACTAAGGTAGATTGAATCCGAAACTGGATAGAACTTCTGTATCATGTAAAAGAACAACCTCGATACTCATCTCCTGAAAATCCTCCACTATGTGCTTCTGATTCGTGAAGGCGAATATGCTAGCTCTCCTTCTCAATGCATCTACTACAATATTTGCCATGTTCGGATGGTACTGAAGATCCACATCATAGTCCTTCAGCAACTCTGACTACCTCCTATGGTACATATTCAAGTCTTTCTGGATGAAGACATACTTTAAGCTCATGTAATCAATATAAATCTCTAATTGATCCCTGTCGAGATGTATAAGCTCACTCTCTTGTCCTGCATCAATACACATCTAAGTCTCCTGTCGGACATATCACAGTAGACGGTGATCTACTGTGAACCCTCTTGGTCCTATCGGAAGAGTCAGAATTAGTGTTGAAATCAATCTCCTCTTCAGCTCCTCAAATAAAGTCTGACACTCTGCTGACCAATCAATAATATCCTTACATGTCAAGCGTGTTAATGGTGCTGATATCATGACAAAGTCTGCTACAAATCTTCGATAATAACCCGTTAGTCCCAAAAATTTGCACAAATCAGCTATTGTTCTCGGAATTGACCAACTCTGCATAGTCCCAACCTTTTTCTGATCCACTAATACTCCTGCTCTGAAAACGATATGCCCAAAAAATGAAATACGATCCAATCATAAATCACACTTGCTAAGCTTGACATACAACTGGTGCTCTCTCAAAATCTGCAACATCCTCCGAAGATGCTCCTTATGGTCTGCCTCGTTGTTGGAATAAACGAGGATGTCATCGATCATACCACCAAGATGTGATCTAAATGAGACATAAATGTTATTTCCATCAAATCCATAAATATTGTCGGGGCATTGGTTGCCAAATGGTATCACCATATACTCTCAATGTCCATATCATGATATTAATGTTGTCTTGGGTATGTCTTGCTCTCGGACACTCACCTGATGATATCTTTACTAAAGATCTATCTTAGAGGAAACTTTGCTCCACTCAACTGATCGAACAAGTCATTAATTCTGGACAAATGATATTTGTTCTTAACGATCACCGTGTTTAATCATTTGTAATCAACACATAAACGCGATGAACGGTCCTTATCGTTCACCAATACCACCGTTGCTTTCCAAGGTGATCCACTGGGTTTAATGGACCCCCTTGGTCTTCAACTCCTCTATATGCTGGTATACCTTATCCAACTCGGACTGGGACATCATGTAAACTTTACTAGACACTGGAGGTGCTCCTGGTACCAACTCTTTATAGAACTCAACATCTCTAACCGGTGGCATGTCTTAAAGCTCATCTGGACATACATCGAAAAACTCTTCGACCATCCAAGAAATATGCTCCTCCATTGCAACTTCTGCTATCAACATGCTTCAAGAATAATTCTCCTCTCCTCGAGTGGAGGTGAACTCCTCGCTCGGAATATATAAAGTGACTTGTCCCTCGCGACAGTCGATCGTTGCATGACTGTCTCTCAACCAATCTATGCCTAGGATAACATCAAAGTTACCCATAGGGAACTCAGTCAATCTTGCAGGTAGTAGATATCCGCACCTACGATTGGACACTCTATGCATACTTTACCAACTCCTATGATCCCTTTACCAGTGAGTATATTCAGCCTCTCTAGTAATGCCTCGAACTCTATTCCAATCCGTGACGCAAATCGTGTAGATACAAATGAACGAAATGCACACGAATCAAACAAAGCTACTACAGGTGATGAAGCGTGGGAAATGATATCTACCACCAGGTCGCCTGATGCCAGTGCCTCCTCCAGAGATAAGGTAAATGCCTGTCCAAGACCCTCCTGGGCTCTACTGCTGTCTGATCTATTGCTGCCTTTGATCCTGACCATACTGTTGCAGCCTCTGCTACTGGAACATCTAAGACCGAGTCAATAGAGAACTTTATGCCAATGGTTGTACTGCTATCATCGTCCTCTGACTAGTTCTGCTACTGGTGTTGGTAAAGCTGGTAACCCTAGCACTAGCCTGCCTATTGGCTGATCGAGGATATGAACCCATCAGATGATTTACGCCCCTGCACCTCAAGAACTACCCATTGGCGCTTATGCACTCCTTTCGAGTGTATCATGGCTTTCCACAAAACGTACACCCTACTGGCATCCTTGAACGTTGCTAGTTAGGATTACACTTTTGATGACGTGCTGACACCATCACTGCTTATATTGCCGGACGACATGGTACCCCTGAATCATGAATTCTCACCCCGAATGTTGGTGCTGATGTCGGGGGAGTAGCTCCTCCAATATGTATATGGGACCTCTTCCGATCTCCAGTCCTTGCAGTCAAACTTTGAATAGTGAACTCATGCCTCCTTACCGTTGTCAGGACTACATCAAATGTCTGGTAGTTGTATCTATTGACCATAGTTTTAAAAGACGAAAGGCGCACCAAGGCACAAATGTTTCTGGAGCCTGAGGCGCTAGGCGCAAGGCTAGGCGCACTTTTTTCTTTATATGTAAAAAATATCTACATTTAAAAACTTAGCTACATAGAAGTCCAAATTCCTTGAAAATATCACTAATTATAGGCACGAAATTATTCTTTATATATATATATATATATATATATATATATATTTTTATATATATATATATATATATATATATATATATAAAGAATAATTTCGTGCCTATTTTCGTGCCTATATATATATATATATATATATATATATATATATATATAACCCAAACTATATACATATAATATACAAACCACATATATATAAGCCTTTAAATATAGAAGTACATTCTAATTTAGAAAACAATCTAAAACCCACAATAATATTAATGACAATAATTTCTATACTTTCCAATAAATCCCATAAACTATATAACATGTATATAGAAGGTTGGAATATATATATATATATATATATATATATATATATATATATATATATATATATATATATAACTTTACGCCTAGGCGCGCCTTGTTGAGCGCCTGGAGCCTGCGCCTTTCTACACTAGGCGCGTGCTTTTTTAAGGTGGTGCGCCTGGCTTGTTCCTAGGCGCTGTCCCTGCGCATCGCTGCGTCTTGCGCCTAGGCGCGCTTTTTAATTCAATGCTATTGACTAGCTGTATAATCTCCAAGTGAAGTCCTTGCTGGAACCTCATAGCTCGTTGCGGCTGTATGGATACCATAGTCGAAGTAAACATACTCGGTCTACAGAACTCTGCTGCATACTCAGCCTACAAAAATCTGTTGCATACTCGTCCACAAACCTTCCAGACCGTTTGAGGTTTATGAATGTTTGCTGCAACTAAACCTGGTTATTGTACGAAAATATTTGCTCTGAAATCTCGTCTTGAAAGTGGCCCAAGAGATGGGGTGCGCAAGACTGCCCTCAATAGAAGCCACCAGTCTTTTGCAAGATCCTGGAGTTACAGCTTCACCAGGTCCACCTACTCCTCTTAGAATCCTGGCTGCTGTTAAAATCGTCTCAATATCCTGAAACCAGGAGTTTGAAGTAATGACATCCTTTGTGCCAAAGAAGTACTAAGGGTTGAGCCGACGAAAACTGACCGCTGACCTAAAATCATGTCAACTACCTCTCTCTCCCTCTAAAGTTATCTAAAGGACCTAATTTAGCAAAATATTTTGCTCCTGCTGCTGTTGACTAGTCAACAACCTACGAGTGATATCCAATAAGATGTGCGTATCGACTGGAACTGGTGCTGCCTGAGCTACTGGAATCGAGAGCTCTGGCTGCATAAACGACTGCCTCAACTAGTATCTGCCCATGAGGAGGTGGGGCCTTCGGTTGATGCTCAACCATTCCTTGCTCTGCTGAATGCCCTGCCATGTCTGCCTCCACCTGACGAGGACGAAGTGTCCCTGAAGAAAAGGACACAAGGCAACAATAAATAGCGGGAAAGACCAAAGAGTACAAACAGTTTAACAGTTCAATTATAGTACAACACAGATCAAATCATACCAAGGGAACATATTTGATTGAGACTCGTAGAAATTATAGCACCCCACATGTTTGAAAATCACACCTGCATGAGCCACTATTAAAATTTTGTTACACCCTATTACTGAAATACGAAGAATGGGGGTAAGACTTAGCCAACTACGCAACACAGTCATGCCTAAACCTAGACAAGGGGGTATATACTACAATGCAAGTCTTCCTAGGGTCTCACAAAATGTATTTTGTCTCAATCAGTTAAACAAGAAAGAATAATATAGAACATACAAGATAAATCAATAAGACATCCTCGACGCTCTATCAAAATGATCATGAAGCTAGCTATACAAAATAGAAAACGAGAACATTTTTAAGTTATACATGATTACATCATTAGATGCAGTATAATACATACAATCATGTCGTAAAAATGACTGGAAAACAGGCTCCCAGAATATACAGGCTAAACATATGTTCGATGACTAAACACCTCAAGACAATCAAAATAATATCAAAAGTGGTAGATCTAGCCCCTCGGTGGTTATCCTCCTGGTGTGCACCATCGTGTGAGAGTGGCAGTAGATTACCAGGCTCTGCTGCTAGATCTGGCCAAACAAAACTAGAAGGGTCAATCCCGTAATAGCAAGTACCACAAGAAAACACGAGTGAATAAGCAGAAAACCCAAACAATAAAATAGTAAATAGGAACTCGCGTCGTTACCTAGATTCGTAGTATATCGTCGAGGCAATAATCCATCCTACAATAAACAAGGACAAGGGTGAACTACTACGTGGAGACAACGTACATCCCCAAATTTACTAGCAGGCAATATAATGCACGTCCAGTGATTTAATAAAGTGGCCAATCATTTCCTATGGCTTTCTATATAAATATTTAGGTTATCCCCATTTAAGATGTAATACAAGGATCCGGTACTATCTAAGTAGGGCTGGCCAAGCCTGCATAATAATAATCAGTAACAGTCCACGTTACCTCTCACAAGACGATCATCGAATCGGTGCTATGAGATATAATATAACAGTCCATGGTACCCCTTACAACACTGGACACCCCTCACAACACTGGGTCTAAACCTAGATTGGTTCCAAAAGGTTCCTACCTAGATTCATCTGAGCGTAGATGCAACAATCACAAACAATCCTAATCCTAATCTACGTTACAACTGTTGACCTACTACAAAAATATCCATACCAAGGTTCTAAACGGCGGTAGGCAGGTGCGCGGCGGAGAGAGTCCGCCTACCGCCTAGGCACCGCCTAAACGGTCGATACATTTTGAACATTTTTTTTACTATTTTACCCTTTTTTTTGTGTGCATAATATGCATATTTTAAGGGTGTTCCATGCATAACTAAGTTGTAGAACGAAGATTTATAAAGTTTTAGTTTTTAAAAATGAACCATAGGCCCATAATGCTTACAAAACCTTTTTGGCCAAAATATCTTATTAGGTATTGTTCCGCCTAGGCGTCTGCCTACGCCGTCTCACCTCCGCTTACGCTGTCAACCTCCTTTGGCCGCCTACTCCACCGCCTACCGAAAAGCGGTACGGAGAGAGACCGTCTACCGCCTAGGCACCACCTAGGAGGCCGCCATTTAGAACACTAATTCGTACAGGAAATAGCATAGTATAACTAGAACAAGTATAGGGAACCACAATGCAACAAGTAAACAAGAGCACCCGGTGCATAGGTGGACAAGTACTTCAATGGGTATCTTGGTAATGAATGGTACGGATACAATGTAGTCCTGTCAGGAACATGGATCAACCAACTATGAATTTAACATCTTCAATAATTTCTCAATCATTGTATATTAAGTATATCAATGGGATACGACTACTAGGCACTACGCTTCCCCCAACATAGGTTTCTATGGCCTATTAGAGCACACAAGAATCCATCAGTTAATCCTTGGGTTCTAGCAATCAATTAATCTTTTCCACTCTATAGTAGGGTGAGGGGGTTCCGCTGCTCGGTCAGGGGATGGAGGGCTGAGTGGGTAGCGCCCCGCGTAGGAGTTCGGGGGTGAAGTCCCCGAAAGCTAATCAGCTTTCGGGTACTAGGGCTAAGGGACAAAAGATAGGCGCTAAGGAATTTTTTGGGGAAGGGCAAACGCTCTTCCGACAAAACGACACACAAATTAGGAGCTATCTAGACAAATCAACATGGCAAAAGTATACTGACAGTATATTGTCAGTATACTATTGTCTCATCCCCAAATCCATAGTTACACCATAGTATCCTAGAATTTATCTCAAAACTAAATCCTAGCTCAAAACCATACCAAATTCATCACATTTACATAAAAACCATCATAAAAGTTAAGGGAACTGAAATAAAAAGCATTAAACTAAGCAATAACAATAAGGATGAATTAAATGCAAGAGAACTCAATTTATTCACAAATGCAATATGTACTTGCCTTGAAATCCAAAAAAAAATTCCTAGCTAAAATCTTATGTCCTCCTCCTAGATGGATCTAGAGACCACAGCCAAGCATCAAGGTCAACTCCTAGCTTGGGGTACACTCGTAAATTAGCTCAAGAAAGAGAAGGAGAAGTGGAGTAAGAAAAGAATGGGAAAAAGAGTGAAAGAGAGAATAGGAGGAGGTTTATAGGAGAAGAGAGAGATAGGGGGAGGGTTGGTGTTGGGAAGCCATTAGATGCTTGCCATGTCAGCAATCCAATCCCCCACCCAATTAGGACCCTAGAAAGAAAACACAATGGCCAATGGGTAAGTGAACAGTCTAGTCAGTACTGCTGACTGACTCAACAGCCCTCAAACAAAATAATAACAGAATAAAGAGCCATTGAACACTATACTAACAGAATAATGTCAGTATTCTGACAGAATACTGACATCATACTGTCTGTTCAGAAAAAAAAATCTTATTTTCGGAGTTTTCTGGGTACGTCAGTCTATGTACGGTGGTATTACGTGTCCATGGCAATGTCAAGGGTCTAGGGTAGTTCCCATATAATTATCTTACCGAAAATCGAAATCCAGATTAGGTTATATAAGTCAGTTAATCAGTTTTTAAACATGTCGATTGCCTTATGGACAATCTATCCGAACTGCTCTGAACACTCTAATAGATAACTAATAAGATACATGGATCCAGTATCGAATATCGATACTAGCAAATACAAGTATATGATACCGTATCGGTACTGGATACATGATAAATATATAGGATACGAAACAAAAAACACTTATAAGTACGGATATTTGTAACATGAAGTGACATTTTGGCTAAATTTACTGTAGTAATGTTATTTCAGGTCTTCATCACAAAAATTGATTATTGAATATCTTTTGGCCTTGTTTTCAAGGTCCTTAAACATCATCATCCCATTTTTTTTTTCCTCTTCAAAAGGAGAGAATCCCATAACCCTCCATTTTGTTACCAACTCTTCCTCTTGTCCATAAGTTTACAAGACACCAATTTGCATTTTCATGACTGTCGTGAAGCATGAATTCTTCTCACGTTTAAGCCAATCAAGATGGAGGGCTTTTTAATGCTTTACAAATCTTCATACGGTTGTTAGGAGGAGATCATTGATCTATAATTTTATTTATTTCTTTACATATCAGGATTAATTCGATTAGCTAATTGACCCTTCCTTCTCCTGTAAAGATGTCAGTAGTTTTCTGTCTAATTAATAATCTTGATCTCTTACTCATACTAGCTATTCAACCTTTATTTTCTAAAGATCTCTCCTCGGTCGATTATGCACTGTGTCCTGCCTCCGTAGCAAACTCATTATGTAGAGCACAAATGATCAACTATTGCAACCCAACTGAGAAACTGTCCCATAACTGTGCCGAATGCATCCATACATGTTACGTCCTAGACAATGAATATACCATCCATGATCCACCTTGGAAGCTTCTACGACAAACTGCAAATGGATAACTAAAAAGGTCTGTGTTTTGTACAGTGATTCTATAGTCAACATATGTTGCCCCTGGAGTCTTCATCCTTACGATGAAAGTGGTGTCCTCAATAATGGGCTATCTATTTTTCTATCCATATTCAATTTTAAACATTGAAGGTATTAATGCAATGCAGAAAACAAATTCAAGCAATAGGCTTTATAAACACACTTCAGATTAACTAACTCAAAAGTCTTAAGTGTTCCTTATCTTTACAAACTCATTTCCAGAATCAGATATCGTATGAAGTTCTCAGCATATTGCACCATTGACCATTGAGGATTATTTATATATACTTGAAAAACTGAAGGTTGGTCCATTGTAAGCATCACAATTCACTAATACAGTAATACTTCTCCAATATAGTCACCCTGTCACTCTTCAAAAGTATGCATGTCCACTAATATTCTTACAATCATCATACATAGTTTGTCAGGGTGCGGCCTTTTGCTAGTTACCCTAACGTAATTTTTATTTACATGTTAGCAGCCTATTTTCTATAATCTGGCATTGGCATATTAATGTTAGTAAAGTTGCAGATAAAAATCATTGTATAGACATATAACTGATATATTTCTGTGTGTGTATATCCAGGAGTACAATGGCAGACTAAAAGTTGTCAAAATTGATCATGATGCCAATCCCGAGTTGATTGAAGAGTACAAGGTTTATGGCTTGCCCTGCTTAATTCTCTTCAAAAATGGGCAAGCGGTTCCAGAAAGTCGAAGGGAGGGTGCAATCACAAAGGTTAAACTGAAAGAATACCTAGATTCCTTGTTGGGCTCTACGACTGTGGTCTGATTAATATCTGTGGATCAATGTAGTTTTGTAAATCTTGATGAATTGGTCATCTGGTAAATTAGTAAAAGGCTCTCTATTTGGCTTCATGTTTAAATGGAATTAGGCGAGAAGCTTGATATCTGGATTTGAGAGCTACTCCAATCATGCGCTTATTTTTCTTCTGTACACTCCCAAGAGAGATCTTGCCCAGCAAATGTACAAGGATCCTTTGAATATAACAAAAAAGCCAAAATTTGTACACATTTCAAGAGTCCCTTCTTTTTCAATTATGCATCTAACTATTGCAGTAATCTCTTCTGGATCTTTTAGCAGGATGGAATTGGTTTTGCTGTACAAATATATTTAGCTGTGGCGCTCATTAGAATCTTATCAACGGATTTACATGCTTGATTTTTCGAGGCACATGAAAAGGGATCTTCTGATTGTTTTGACTGCTTTTGTGTTAGGTTGGCTATACAAGCTTGAGTTGTGCCGTAGAAAGATGTGGAATTGAAGGCAGAATTTCTGGAAGTAAATGGATTATCTGAGTTCTATGAACATCTAGTTTCTTGGATGAGGAGGGAAACCTATCAATAATTATTTATAAAGGCACAAATCTCACTATTAGTGGGCAGTCCTGGATATGGGCTATCATAGGTTTTGTGATTAGTTGTTAGGAGCTGGCCACAAAATTGATTGGACCACATTTTCGTGTCTTTTCCCTAACATCCAACTCTTCCTCTTCTTCCTACTTTCTTCTCCCCAATTCACTTGATCTTCCTTTTTCAAATTTACTTGATCTTCCTTTTCCAACCCTAGAAGATCGCATACACGAAGGTTATTTCCCAATCACGGTAATCTTTATATATTTTTTCTTCTTTTCTATTTTTGAATAATTTTCTCTCTTCCAATTCTTGGTTATTTTGGAATTTTAGTTTCTATGTGATTCTCATGTGTTTTTAAACAATACTTGCTATATTTTAGGTTATTAATTTCCTAATTGGTGCTTTTTCAAAGTTTAGAACCCAAAATTAGGGTTTCCAATATCAAAATTTAACACTGTTTCATTGGGGACGACGAAGGACTGTCAGGATCCTGATAGTCCTAACAATAGTCAGCAGTCCTATGACAGAGAATTCTTTGTCAAATGACTGTCAAAATTCTGGCAGTCCTAACTATTAGGACTGCCAGAATTCTGTTAGGACTGTCATACTCTTGGTTTTGACAGAGAATTCTCCGTTGAAGATTAGTCTGGTGTGATTGAAATGATAGGATTTTGTTAGGGTTTAGGGATTGAGAACTACAAGTAGTTTATTGCTTTTATTTTTTTAGGATTTTTGGAGGAGACGAGGAGAATAAATTGGGTTTTATACTTAAATATGTGATGCCCCTAACAATTTTAAAAGAATATTTTGGGGAGTATAGTTCTAAGAAAATTGTGATATCCCCTAACTATAGGGATTATGCCTTTATAACTAACCAAAAAGAATTATGTTTGAATTGTTAAGAAGAAAATGTCACCGATAGAAGCACAATCTAGGGTGACATGTGTGAAACAAATACTAGGTGTTGATTGCTGATGTCTCTGAGAGTGCAAGGAACAATAATCGTGCTCTAAAGAACTTGAAGAGGCATGTCATAAACTGATAATTCTTGTGCATCTTCATCACATACCAAGTGCATTCTTCATTATTTTTTCAATATTCATTTTTTGTTTGTTCGTTAAAAATTAAGACAATCTGACAATTAAATGAATGAACATGTAGTTTGTGTTGGGGGTTTTTCACTTCCTTTTGGGAAGTTGTCTCACATTAGAAAAATCAATTTTTGTATCTCTCAATATAACTTTGCTTAGTATTAACATATGCACATGGACGTGTGGGGGCTCATGTGGGGGCGTTTTCCTAAAGGGTCTAAGTCTAAACCTCAAAGGAATAATCTTTGTTTTTGTCACTCTTTGGAAAAAATTTCATATGGAAGCTTCGTAGGGACTTAGCGACGCGGACTCTGACTCGGGAAAAGGGCACAAAATGACACTTTGATGGTACATTTTGCACTTCGCACGTACGCACCGGAGCTCATTTTATGCGTGACATACACGTATGCGCTGATGAGTGCAAGCACTACTGCGTTGTTACAGGTATGCGCGCATGAGCTGTTGAGCTGCTGCGCGTATATGTTGTTGTATTGTTGTGCGCATATTCATATGCGAGGGTTCTGCAAACCACGCGTATATGCGAAGATTATGGGATTTGGATATCAATTCCGATTTTTGGGAGTTGGTATTTTAGTCCCATATCTGCCAATTTTAGAGTTGGTGCTTCCAACTTTCTTTATAAATAGGCTCTTCATGCCTTCTTCTAGGAGATATACGAAAAAGAAAAAGAGATTCAAGTTGTGCGTAGATGTGACTATGAGCGTTCTATAAGTTCTCTTGTGAACTTGCTGGTTCCTGAAAGCAGATCTTCGATAGAAGACGAATCTTGCTTTAAGCAATGGTGGTCTTCATTACCCTAACAAGAATAATTTTTATTCTATTTTCTATTATGTAAACGTTCTATCTCAACTGCAACTTTGTTTGCAAATAAGAATGAATTTGATAATTTTCAGTTTGTAACCTGATCTATTGAAGAAGTATCGTTGGAGTCGAGTTTTGTAATGCCTTGCTCTGAATAGAGTGTTGGACTGTAAGTTGTGTTGGAATCAAGACATTTGAAGGGTGATGTAGTCTTTTTAAATAGGTTGGATGGGATAATATATGGAGCATAGCTCATTTGTATGGTTATGCCAAGAAGAAGTGATGCTCATGTTAATATTGTTGAAGTGAATGAGACACATGAATAATGAACTGGTTGTGTAATTGATACGTGAAAGATAAATTGGTAATGAAATGACACAAAGAATGTGATATGGTATTTTCATATGATAATAATGTGATATGATGAAATGGAAAACATTGAAATAATGAAATGTGGGGATCAATAGATCACTAAGTGAAATAATAGAAATGATGGGACTGGTAAGTCGTTGAATGTGGCTTTAGAAGAAATGAGATGATGAAATATTGACTTTATTTACTTTCAGTATATTATCATGCAATTTATGCATATAATCGAGTCGTATGTGCATTCGCATGGTCATGGATGACTTGTGTACAAGGTTTGAGTGAGTTTCTCAAACGACACCTGGGGTACTAAGAATAATTAGACCTCGGAGGAAACATTGGTTGTGTTATGGTGGCACGAGGCTAGCTACCTGCTCTGGAATAGTGCATCGTAATACCCTTCGGGGATGTCCTTTATGGTGTAGTTTTCACCAACGACTATGTAGTCAAGATGTATGTGTTGCCATCGCAGAGGTGAAAGGGGGAAAATGTTAAAAAAAAACTTTTGCCTTTACTGGTTCAACGAAAAAAGTACAACAAAACCCTAACAACGAGGGTTTACTAGTACAAGTATAAGATATGGGAAAGTGTGATGGTGGAGATCGAGCGATGTAGTGGCTCATTTACTTCGTTGACCATCGGCAGGCGATAACCTTCTGTGATATGATTTCCTTTGTGTCTCCTGAGTGTCTCTTTGTGTGTATATGTCCGTCTGTGTGGAAGCATGTGCCTCTATTTATAGTCATCTTCAACGGATAGACTATTCATAAAGCAGTGATGCAATGGAACCATCTGTAGGGGGTACCGAAATCTGGGTTGCTACATCTGTTTTGGCATAGCTGATTAACCGCGAGGCCCGATCATAATGACACGAGGCGTTAATTGGGACGAGATCTACTGCAGAGATTCTTGGGAGGTGGTTTTAAGGATCCTAAGCTGTAACAGTCATAAGTTATGGTTAGATTGTATGCTCGATCAAGAATGACACATACCACATACGGTAATTTAAGATAATCTGTCATTTGAATGGGGCGATTATAATGTATATGCCATAAACGAGAGATTTAAATCATGTAGCCCGATTATAATGACACGAGGCACATTCCATGATTTGGAGAAGATCTCAAATTTGAATAGGGCGGTTATGACGCACACGACATAAACGTGAGATTAATCCTAATTAGCCGTTGTTTGAATGATCCGGTTGGCTCGACATGTAGCACAAACTGTCCGCCATCTGAAACACAGTAATGTGGAGACTTAGCCTCGTGAGAGGCCATTTGAGAAGTTTTGTCGCATGATGTTTGGCCGCATAGAGCTTTTGGGAACTGAACCGCAAGAAGTCTTTTGCCGCATGAGAGATCAGCCGCGTAGGAATTTGTCGAGTAGTTGTACTCACTGCACTTTTCGACCGTCAAAGAGGTGGCAAGGGTGATGTATGGAATGTACTTGCACTGGGTATGAAGCGCCTTGGGGTCACCAAGTGTTGTAACACTTGGTGAATAGTAGAAAGACTGCCCGGAAGCCAAAAGGAGTCACTGGGCTGCATAAGAGTCACGTGCCCTTCAATCGTATGGCCCAATGTGTTTTGGGCTGAGTGGGCTTGGAGATTTTCCATGCTTCTACAGCATGCTAACAAATGTCTCATGCAGGTGGTAAGTATATTATATCATGTATCTTATGCAGGGATGGTAAAGTTGTCCGTTGGTAAGAAATCACTAAAAAAGTGATACAAATATCTTGCATATTATTCAATTTATACTACTTAATATGTAAACACATGTATGCTTTGATGTTGCTATTTTATGAACACTTTTAACTGACCCTAGTCCCTAATAGAAAGATCATCTTAATAAATGCTTGTTCACATAACTAGAATTGTTAGTTTAGCTGAGTGGGATAGTTCTGCTCACCAATACACGGTAACGTATCGACCCACGTCTCTGTGGGCTTCCAAAGGTACTTGGGATTGTAGAATGCAGAGATTCGCTTGATCAGTTCTGAGGCATTGAAGATTTATTGTGCGTGCAGAAGCTCTCCTTCTAAAAGTGTGAAACCCACTCCCGGATCTTGTTCCTTTAATTTTTATTAGTTGTATTATTATTATTATTATTATTACTACTACTATTATTATTATTATTATTATTATTATTATTATTATTATTATTATTATTATTATTATTATTATTATTATATTAGTCGGATCAGGAAAATGTTATTTTTAAAATTAATTATTGGATTTTGTTTGTGGCCTGTCCCCGATCCCGTGCCCGGAGTCCGACCCCGAGTCCGGACACCAGACCCGACTTCCGTTTCCTAAACCCAACTTTGTTTTTCCTTTTTTTTAAATCCTGATTTTATACATACACATATATTTTTAATGGCAGAAAAAAAACTAATTCCTTTTTTTTTTCCCCCACGACTAGGCCGTTTCCCCCTTGTTCCCTCTCCTCCACACAATTTCCCTCCTCTATCTCTACTTCTTCTCCTCCTTTTCCTTAAAAAACTCCAACACCAGCACTCCTTAAACCATTCCCACTCCCTCCCTCTCTCACGAACAAGCACCAGCACCAACCCTTCTCATCTCCCTCTCTCCCGCTCTTCCTCTCCAACCTCAGCACCCATTCTTCTTTCCCACTCCAAACAAACCCCCACACCACCATCACCTCCAACACCTTTCCATCCGACCGACCCCTTCCCGTAGCCGATCCCGACCGGCCAGCGCCCCTCACGCGCGGCCTCCCTCCGGTGCCAACCCTGTCTCGCGCGCCTCCGGCCGATCCCCTCCGGCGCACCTCGGCCGCCCGTGCGCCTCCCCTTCGTGCGACTCTCCGACTGCGGCTACCCCTTCCGGCCGCCCATGGCGACCCCTGTCCCGGCGCGCCTCCGCGGCCAGTCCGACCGCCTCCAGCGATCTCCACCTCCAGCATCCCTCCGGACCGCCTCGCCGCCATCCGCCCAGGCCAACCGGCCACCTCGACCCGAGGCCGGTGTCCCGTGCGCCGCCCGAGCCGCTGTGCCCTAGCCCGTCCGCGATCGGATCTGTCCGATCCGCTGTCCCCGGGCACTGTCCGTTATTCGGACGCTGTCCAGCGCATTCCTTGTGCCCCGATCCGCTGTCCGCAGCATCTCGTGGGTCCAGATCCGCTGTTTCCGTGGCCGATCTTTGCTGTTCGCGTATTTTGGAGTTTTTTCGAGTCCGCGGAATTCATATTTCTCCTATTTACATCTGAGAGCTCTAGCCGAGCATTTGAGGTATAACTTCGTGTCCCCGTGTCCCTCCCGTAGATAGTCTGTGATGACGCGGTCCCGATCCCGTTTCGGGATTCGGTATTTTGAAATATTGTTGCTTTTGGGTGATACGTAGATTATCGGTTACGTCGCGGCGTATTTTCTATTTTGGATATACTGTGCTGAGGTTGGCTTTTGGGTTGGATATTCATTTTTGGGTTGGTAATTAGTGATCCCTGGTTTGGGATATTTATTTGTGTTGCGGATTGGCATCCTCCCAGGATTGGGTTGTCTCAATTACAGAGGAGATGCTGCCCAAATTTTCAGAGAATATTTTAGAAAGGGATTTTCTTATAAAAATTAGCAATTTGAATAAAACCTATTTTCCAAAGAAAATCGGTCTTTGCAAAATGGTTTATAGATTGGATTTTGTGGATTTTTGGATTTTGTACCACCCATGAGGCGACGACCATATCGGTCGAATGAGCCCCGGCGAAACGCAAACGATACAGGGTTACCTGTACGTTGAGGCGTAAGCCGCAACATGAGATTGCACGACCAAGTCTGAGACTCTTTAATTTTTAATTTAATTATAATTTATTTTAGAACTGGTACTGCTTTTAGTATTTATGGTGTAGGGCCTCGGCCTACTGTTTGGACCGTTCGTGGCACTCAGAGCTCGCCTTAGGATTAATTAATTTATGTAAATAATTTGTAAGGGCATGAGCCCAGTTTTTTCTTTATTTCTCTGTGACCATGTATTGTGTAGCGTAGCTTTTCCTTATTTTTTCTGAAATGTTGATTCGCCGTTAAACGCGTAGAATATAAAATGGGTATATATATTTTATAAAGAAAATTAATAAGTTTTCTCACAATTAATAATCTGGTAATTTAGCAATTCACACTTTTTCTCATTTAAAGAAAAGTCTAGTTTTATATATATTATAAAATACAAAGTTTTGCCAAATTAATCGGTAATTGTTATTTTTTTCAATTAATCAGTAACCGACTTATTCAATTAAAATGATAATGAACGTAGATTGCGACGTTAGACAATTTCCGGTAGATTAATTAATAACTTAAAATCTGACTAGGGTCTGCTTCTAGAGATTGTAACTAGCACACCTAGAATGGTTTCATTATGGTTCTAAGTCAAGGTTCTCAACTGTAGGATCTCGGAGACGTACTTGACTTTCTCCTCGATACCGACTTTTCCGATCCAGTCAATCAATAGAGACAAGTTACGGTTATGTTTTCTTGCATTTTATTTAGTAATTGTCAAGTTGCATGTTTAAACCACATTGCTACACGGAACCCTCTCCTAGGGTTCAAATATTGATTGATATTGATTGTGGGGATATTGGGGGAATAGTGTAACGTTTATGACCAATACCCCTCATATTGCATATTGTTATTGTGCGAGCTTACCCCTCTTACACACGGGGATAAGCCGTATCGCGTCGCTAGGATGCTATTGTACAACCCAAGCCGGTCATAGACGTTACATATTCAAATCACATTGTTTCAAGTACTGAATTGTTAAATTGCTGGAAAATATTGTTTCAACTGTTTAGCTTGCACTTTTCCGTTATTATTTGAAATGTGAGATACATATTCGTACTTGCTCCCTCCTGACTGGAGACCAACATTTTTAGGTGACATTGAGGATGCTGAGCTATTGTACAATAGCTACTATGACCCGGTATTGTATCCTGTGGTGTGGCCAGAGTCCCCCTTGGAGGACGCAGAACCAGAGGCTGATGAGCCGACCATCTAGCTAGTTGCTTTTCAGTTATCTAGTTTTATTGTATTGGAGTTTGTTGATTTGAATTCAGTACTTTATTTCAGTACTTTCATTTTCAGTTGTACTTTTCAATTGTTGAATAAAAAGTTTTTAAAATTTTCGTATATTCAAGTTGTGACAAATGTATAGATGTTGTTGTGAATACCTGCATATAGAACAGCTTACTGCCGCCGTCTCACAACGGTGCAGGCTGGGCATGATCCGGTTCGACCCAATAATTTGGGATCGGGTCGTGACATGTTTTTAGTGGTGGCCCATGTAGGTCCAATCAACAACTTAGAAGAACATATCTAGAAACAATTAGAACACTAGAACATTAATTTGTCACAACATAGGACCGAAAAATATTATAAATAAATATTTTTGTTTGTTATAGACTGGTAGGCTACCTTGCTTATGTTTTACATCCTAAACCTTATCCAGCATAGGCCGATTGTATGGTGGTCTATTTTACTATCTACTTTAGTTTCTAGATTTTATATATCTTTTAGTGTCCCTTGGCTTTCAGAGGTTATTTTCCTCCATATCCTTATCATACTCCAGCATTCCTTAGCATCCATACTCCTTTGTTATTTTAGGATTAGATTTTTCCCAATCTCCTTCTTCAACAAACCTATTTCAAAAATTTTAATTAGTTGATCAAATCATACTTCTCTATCTCTATTTAGAATCTAGATCTATTTCACTATTTAGAGTTTCAAATTCTCCTTTAGCAAACTTGGTAAACTTTTATCTATCCAGAGTATTTTTACGACTAGTGAATCCAACCATTTATCTTGACATTATTTTCAATTGACTTTCTTGGGACCAATCCAGAACCAAATTCTTCTGGAACCATAAAGCCCCAAGGTTAATTATTACCAAAAGAATTGGTTCAACTTAGCTTGTTCACGAATCTTCCAAGGGGATTATTTTCCAAAAATAATTCCAATATTGATTGATATTTCCTAAGTTATTCTAAGACCAAGAATATTTTCATTTGTTGATTTCCTCCACTCAACCTGAAACCTTACTCTCTCTAAGAACTTCTTGATCAGTTCAAGGCCTAGAAAGCTTCCAAAACTCAATACTTGAGTATCATGAAGCAGGAACGGTCAGAGAATTGATTCTATTCTATTATTGAATTTTTTTTTTGTCATTGGAAAACTTTTGAATTGTTGAGCTATCCCTTTGAAATTTCCATGGACAAAGTTAAGAAAATATTCAGTAAGCTAATATGACTTCGCACATATGCATTACAGTCATTTATCTGAATTATAGAAACTGTAAGTTTACTGCAGCTAGTTGCGCACTGGCGGGGCATAGACTCTAAGTTGAAGTGATTCAGGTGTTGATAGGTTTTTGGATATTATTGAGACTACGTCCTAAATGCATCAAATTTGTCTTCTTTGTTGTTCAGCCAGAAATGGATAAAGTTGATAGACCACTCGGTAACCTATCATTATTCAAGTCATGGAGCCAAAATTTACTGCAGTCAGGTGCACTCTGGCGAGGCATGAATTTGAGGCAAAGTGACTTCAGATATATTTGGTTTCCGAATATTATTCAGATTATATCCATAACATGGTTGTCTTTTTAGCACCATCAAATTTTTTGATTTTTTCCGATTAGAGGATTTGCATTTCTAGCGGTTGTCTCCATTTTTAGAAACATCTTATCACAACCAGAAAGAATAGTTTTCCTATGAAAGTCTACTTGATTTTTCCTAGAACTTATTAGGACCATATCAATCTGTATTGCCTCAATTCCTTCCAAGGTTCCATTTTAGTATGTTGCATATATTTTGTGGATAGTTATATATTTTGCTGCTATATATAAAGCAGATTGATAGTTATGTACGGGAAAAACCTAGATAGTTGCCTACCAACCTTATTATATTATTCTGGTAAGAGCATCCTTAGAGGATCGGTATTCTTCTAATGAGATTAGATGGCTAAAGGGTAGAGAAGGTAGAAGAAATGCTATATTGCTGTTATAGCAAATAGGAACGCTATAGAACTTTAATAGCTTTCATGAACGCTATTAATGTTTTGTAACATTCATGAACGCTATAGACTAGTTATAGCAGTTACAAACGCTATATAGTTTACATAGCCTTTACGAACGCTATAGTTTATTAATAACATTTGTTAACGCTATAAATGTTTTATGGCGTTCCTGAACGCTGTTTAGTTTTAATTGCGTTCCTGTTTGTTATTGTTTGTTAATAGCGTTTCGATATATAGCTGCTTTATATAGCATTTCTTTCCTGCTATTATATGTGCAACAATAGCATGTCAGGATGCTGTTGCAGAATCAAAATTTTGTATTCGAAAATTTGCAGAATGCAGCACATTCACTATTGCAGACCACAGTTACAAAAATTTATTAATTACAGTAAAGTTACACAAATTCATTAATTGCAGCACATCAGAATACTATTGCAGCACATCAACAATAGCACATCAGAATGCAGCACATCAGAATAACTAAATTCATTAATTTTATTGTCTAATATATGTAGAACAACCAAGTAGTACCAAACATTCAAAATCCTTAATTTTTCCATGTAGAACAACGATGTAGTACCAAACATATGTCCAAAAATAAAACATTAACAGTGTAGTCAGCTACATATATCCCAAAATGTTGACTATCTAACATTTAGCTCCCTTCGAGCCTATCCACAACCAAAACTCCTCATAAAGCATCCTCTTCCTTCATCCAACCTACACAAAAATAGGGGGTAAATCATTAGTGTAAAGAAAAAACTAATGAAAGAATGAAAGTTTGTTTAATTGCAGTAAAGTTCAGTAAGTTGTAAAGTTTTGTTCAGTTTAATTGCAGTAAAGTTCATTAGTGAATGTTTAATTGCAGTAAAGAAAATCATTAGTGAATGTTTAATTGCAGTAAAGTTCAGAAAAGTTCAGTAAGTTGTAAAGTTCAGAAAAAACTAATGGATCCTTATTTTTGTTCAGTTTTGTTCCAAAAATATTTTATACAAATGCGTTATTGTTTATATTTTGCCAATTGGCATTTGTTGCAGGTTGATCCAAGTAATCAAGTAAAGAATGAAAGTTTGTTTTATGTGGTTGCTGTACCAGAAGTGTGCAGATGCCTAGAAAAATTGATCTTGATGCTATTTTCATGATGAAAAATTGATCTTGTTAAAACAGTGAGTAAAACATAGGGGTCCCCCTTGTCCAAGAGGATAACAGTGAGTAAAACATAGAGGTACTTTATTAAAGACGTACCTAGTCTTCAAACGGCATAATGTGGTCTGTTGGCCAAGCCGTGGTACTTCCAATAATTTCCTCTACTGTGTCGTTACCAAAACACGGCCTAAACAACATAGCTTTGGGTTGTACCACTATATCTACCCAAACACGGGATGCACCTTGTCCAAGAGGATAACCGTGAACCGGAGAACACGGGACGCACCTTTGTGCAAGCGACTAGTGTTAAAAAGATAAGACTTGCCCACTCATCAATGACGAGAGCAACATCTTCTAAAGGTTTCTTGCATGCCTCAAGTGCTGCCCCTACACGTCAGACACACGGGCGTTCCTGGATACAGCTCTTAACATGATTTAGGCTTAGTGAATATGTATCTTGTTGGAAGGACTCGAATCTATCAGAACAGGAGCATAGATATTCAAATGTTGCTCCATTTTTGGTCAAGGTAACTGGTTCAACAAATTGCACAATGCAGATAGATACCTACGTTAATTGTATATAATTGATTTACTCAAAGGTAACCCTCTTATTCAAGTTCAAGAAAAATGTCAAAATGAAATAAGATTCATTACTTATAAAAAGTCTACTTTTCAAACTCAAAATTGGAATGTTCAGTTTGGTTCAAGCATCAGTCAAAAACAATTTATCCAATTTCTACTGTCATAAAAGTTCCAGTTTTATCATATCTGTGCTATATTTCACAAAGATGTCAAAGTATGGTAAATCGTCTATGTTAAAATGACAAAACTCTACTCTGAGCAACATGCTCAGGCAACAAACTGCCAACTGATTACATATGGTTATATACACATATTTGTACTTTAACAATATTTGTAAGTGCAACTATGCAACATCATTCTTGTGTAATTGCCAGCCTAATATGATTTTTTATATTGCTAATTCTGTTCTTTTTTATGTCAAGTAATAACTGTAAGTTGCAACAGAATTTAATCTTCTTCTTTTCCTCTATTTTTATGTGATGGCAGCTAGAGATAGAGTTTATACTTCCTTCAGCCCTATGGACATAGCAACATAAGTCACTACCAGTCTTCTGGTAAGGTGTAACAATCAATATTGTCTAGCAAACATTTTCTTGGAGGAAGTTGGCCATTTTGTTTTTGTTGTATTGACATCATACCTAGATTGAGATGCTAGCTAGCATCCCTGTTAAATAATTTGTAGTATATCCTTTCTCCATAAGTATAATATGCAGAAATTTTCGAGCATTCAGAGATAATTGTTGGTTGGACAGGAAGAACCTAATACTTATTACTTTCTCAATACATATATGTTATCAGTTTGATAAATTATTTCTGGCCGCTTTGGAAGATATGAAACTAACCACAATTTTACCTCACCTCTCAAAAGCATAAACCCTTTATTACCACATTATTTGTTTCCATTAAGATTCACTAAAGGTTTGTTCATTTTGTATTTTTCTGTTCTTCTAACATAGTTCTCTTTAATTTTAGGCAAATATAGCATTGGATTAAAAAAAACTACCCGGAAAATAGCATAAAGTTTCAACTACATATATGTTTATTACATCTTTGGAATTTGGAATAATGTAATACATGTGGTCAAATCCATTATTGGAAAAGTCTGTGTGAATTGTTACTAGACATTTTCTTGTAAACCTTGCACCCATTCAATTGTTTGTTTTGAGTAGTCCATTTTAGGATCACATGATGAATAATCAAGAGAACTCCAAATGTTTTTGCTTTTTTGGTTTATAGACAATTCAAATTGTTTAGATTATTATAAATGGAGTATATTTCCCAACAACCAATATAAACTTTTTTTTCTATATATAATGTTTGTGTGTCTTCAGAGAGAATTAAAGAGTATCTCTACTATGATGTTCTGCTTGGCTTGGGTTGTTATGTTTCACTCTTTCTGGAAATATTTGGATGTATGTTTAATTACTATATTTTAATGATAAGGAAGGGTGAATAGAGCTATTTTAATGATACAGACACTAATATAGAGACCAGAGTTTTAGAAACTTACATGGTGACAGCTTGGTAGTTTGGTCATCTTAATCTGCTTGTTCTTCTATCGGGTCCTCCTCCAAAATCCAAAGTTGCAAACACCAGTGATGTCAATAAAGGTGAGCAAATGTTCAGGATTTCACCTATAGTCACAAGTTACACAAAAACAGTGACTCAGAAGCAAAAATAACACAGGTTTTTGGTAGGCAAATGTTAGATGTGCATGCTACATATAAAAGATGATGTGAGGTTAGCTACCATTCTCTCTTTCTATTCTGAAAGGGAAATGGCATGCAGAGGTGCGGGGAGAGTGCAAAGAGTACAATGTACCCCGTACCGAGTAACGGGTATTTTTATTGAGTATTTGGACTCAATAAAAGTGAGAAGAAAATTTACACGCCAACCTACACAAAAGTGAGAAGAAAACACATTCGCATTATTATATAAAAAATAAGTTCACACAAGATCATGTATCCATGTATTCCATAAACATTTATCTTTGTTGCATTTGTATTCCAGATTTGATAAGTATGGTATGTGCTTCTGATCTATAGTATACTAATGAATTTAAGATTTGATGGGGACACTAATAAACAAGAAACAAGTCCTTTAGAGACGATTCAAAGGAAAATATAAAGCATTATACATTAATTGGACGATTCAAACAAAGGCTTAATCTAGAACACCAACCAAAACTTTTAGGTACTGGTTAGCTTTGCACCCAATCAAAAAGGTTTGGATCTTTATACCCTGGGCCTCTCGAAGAGCACGGTATGAGTGTTCTTCTTGTACCTGGTCGAAGAGGACCACGTTGTTCACCTTTTGCTTCCCCTTGCTCCATTTTTGCACACACAAAAATCCAACCAGATCTAATTTAAGCACCACAAACAAACAAAATATATTTTCTAACCCGAACCCTAAGTTTGGATTGGATTGAACCTTCTTCTTTTGCTTCCCGCTGCCGAACTTCGTAGGATTCAATGACAGCGTAAGATCGAATAAGAATCGAACGAGAAGATGAATTAACAAAGAAACCTAAGAAAACAATGGAACAGAAGTTGTCAGTTTTGTAGAGAATAAGAATGATAAAATTACCATTTTTTCTTTCTTTCTACAGTTCTTCGGCGAAGTGTCGACAACAAAAATTAGGTTTAGCAAAGAGAGGGGGAGGGCACAGAGGAAGGAACGAATATTTGGGAATTTTAGCGGTCGGGGAGGGTGGAGGGAGGGAAATGAAAATTTGGGTGTGTATTTGCCTCCATAACACTTATTTGTCATGTGAAAGTCACATGATAAGAGATTTTTCTTTTTCTTTTAATTGTGTTGAATTTAGTAACGGTTATAAGTGTTACAAAGTTATTAATATGTGTTACTAATGTTAAATTGTGTTTATTTTTATTTATACTAACGGTTTTTTTTGAGGTCCTAACGGTTTGTTATCGTTAGTAATTCGTAATGGTAAAAAATCGTTAGTAATTGCAAAAAAGATGTGTTGGCAAACTCCTCTTTTGGTGTAGTGAAAAGAATTTCTATCAGAGATATTCGTATCGTTTTTCATTAATTCATGTACGTTAGGGTTTTTACATTAACACAAATTTGTTTTTCGTTTTTGCATTAACACAAATTCGTTTTTGCATTAACACAAAAATACGTAAGGGTTTTTGCATTAACACAAATTCGTTTTTTCGTTTTTCAAGGATGATAATCATACGCCATAGAATTAGGATTCCTGAAACAAAACGGAAAAAAAGCCATAAAGAAGAATATAAAGACACACACTATAAGATCCTCACGAAAAACCCAAATAATCCCTCACAAAAATTCCAAATAATCTATCAGTCAGTCGGTCGGTCTTTAGGGTTTATGTGAGGGAAGAAAGAGACAAAGAGAAGAAGATGAGGAAGAGGGAGGGTTTCGTGAGGGGAGCGTTACCTGAAGAAGAGGGAGGGTTTCGTGACAGAGAGAAGGAGGGGGAGAGTTTTTTAGTTTGGCGCGCGGGTTATGAGGAGTTGAAGGGTTGGGGGAGAATGCATTAAGATTTTTTCAAACATAAGACATAGCATTTTGCTATGGACGGTACCGATTTAATTTCTAAAAATCCAACGGACGGGATCACCCGCTATCGAGAACGCTATAAATTATACAGCAAAACTGAATCGCTCCTATAACTTATTTTTAATATAAAATAGAAAACTGTGTTGCTTCTCTCATGATTGGAGCAGTAGATAGTTCAATTGTGAGCATTCGATTAACTCGGTTAACTGAACCGAATTACCAAATACCGAATTCGACCGAAAATCGAATAACAAAAATTGAAACCAACCGAAATATCCCGTACCGAACCAAACCGAATGGAATAAATCTGTTCGATTTTCAGTTTATTTGGTATAACCAATATTTCAGTTTAATTATAATTTTTTTGTCAATATATATAGTAACTAAATATACAAAGATATATTTCGTATATATATTACTAAATTTTCTTATTTGGTTTACCAGGGAGAGAAATTTTAGATAAAATTTCTGAAAGGTTAGTGGGATTAAACCGAAACTGAATCCCAAAACCGAAACCGAAACCGAATAAGAAATTTTAGTATTTTCGAAACTGAAACCGAACCGAATTTTTTTTTCAAACTGAACCGAATCTCTTATTCGGTTAGGTTCGATTCGGATTTCGGTCGAAAAAACCGAATAATTCTCACCCCTAGATATACGGGCATAACAACGTTCAGAAAAAATTATACCTTTAACAGCGTTTATAACATGCTATATAAAGTTCTGTTAACAGCACTACATAATGAACGCTATTGATAATGACATTCTAATAGCAGGGAGGCTTCAACGCTATAGATAAACTGCTATTGTATGTACGTTTAATAGCATTTCAATATGAACACTATGGATGATTATATTATAATAGCAGGGAGGCTCGAACGCTATAGATAAACTGCTATTGTATTCTATTTTAATAGCACTGCGGAAGGAACGCTATTGATGATGACATTCTATAGCAGGGAGGCTTGAACGCTATAGATAAACTGCTATTGTATGCCCTATTTGTTGTAGAGTGGTATATCTAGCTTGTGACTTATTTGGAATAGAATCGTTAGTAGTGTTCGCTAGTGTCTAAACCTCATTCAAAAATGATGGTATTTGACGATTTTGAGTTTTATGCTTAAAGGAAGAGTTATTGAAGATAAAGGAAGATGTAGGTAGAGTTAGCGAGGAAAGTATAGGATTTGGTAATGTTCTCCCATAGAGGAAGTGAATTTGGATTATATATATATAAAACATGTGAATATAATGATCAAGTAATGATTAGATGACTACTATACCTAGAAGGGACGGATATAGCCATGGAAGGAATAACATGAGCAATGGAATAATAGGTTCTAGAGAAGAAATAAGAAGAGAGGAATTGAGATAAGACCATTGGCATACAACTTTGGAAAGGAGCAAATGAATTTGCAATTTCTACCAAACATTGGAGGCTCATATTGGTTACGGTAAGAACGATTAGGATTCTGTGGTATTTTACTAATGCGTTTGGATGAGAACGATTGATAGGTGCATAGTTAAAGATTAAAATTGATTAATGATTGTAATTCTGTCAATTGATTTCAAGAATTGAAGATTCTTGAATATAGGTCATGGATTAACTTAAAGAATTTTCTAAGGATTTACTAAGGCAAGGGAAGATTGTAATTTTGATGTAGTCAGTTTTGGAAGAATGGCTGACAATTGGAAGTTGATGTCTGTAAAATGTTTTGATCGAGAGGCATACTTGAAATTGAAATACATTTGGCATACGAGTTACATACAACGACGGAAGAAAATTTGATTTATGTGATTTATGATTCCAAATAGAGTAGTTCTAATACCTGGGCGGCTGCCTTAGTTTTCTGTAGATACTTAGAGATCAACTAGTTTAGCAAGTTAGAAATTGGATTTTTGCATGGGGTATTAATAAGATTGTTATTTTGTAAGTTATTTTCCCCGCATATCCTATCTTTGATCCGTTGAAATAGTAATACGATCTTCTTTCTATTCCCTTTTGATCATCACTTATTTCTCAATGGAAATACCTTATTCGATTACATTCTTATCATAGTTATATTATTCTAATCATCTTTGCTATCCTACCATCATACAACTTTTTATCTTTCCTGAGTCACAAACCCTTGTACCCCATTCCAATTTGATTTGACATTTTAGTTCCCTCATCTCAAAAGATTCCATTACTTTCTGCCTTCTCAATAAACTGTAGACATTCGCTTCTTTCTTGCCTTTTCTGTTTCACGAGACCTTATTTGATTTTCTCCTATTTTATGATCATAATTGTACCTAGATTTTTTCGTGCTCAAAATGATTTTTGATTGTACCCCCGGCCCTTATCCTTGAAATTTTGAGGACAAAATTTTCTAAGAAGGGAAGGTTGTAAAACCCACTCCCGGATCTTGTTCCTTTAATTGTTATTAGTTGTATTATTATTATTAGTATATTAGTTGTATTAGTTGTATTATTATATTATTCGGATCAGGAAAATGTTATTTTTAAAATTAATTATTGGATTTTGTTTGTGGCATGTCCCCGATCCCGTGGCCGGAGTCCGACCCCGAGTCCGGACACCAGACCCGACTTCCGTTTCCTAAACCCAACTTTGTTTTTCCTTTTATTTTAAAATCCTGATTTTATACATACACATATATTTTTAATGGCAGAAAAAAACTAATTCCTATTTTTTTCCCCCACGACCTGGTCCCCCACGACCAGGCCGTTTCCCCGTTGTTCCCTCTCCTCCACACAATTTCCCTCCTCTATCTCTACTTCTTCTCCTCATTTTCCTTAAAAAAAACTCCAACACCAGCACTCCTTACACCATTCCCACTCCCTCCCTCTCTCACGAACAAGCACCAGCACCAACCCTTCTCATCTCCCTCTCTCCCACTCTTCCTCTCCAGCCTCAGCACCCATTCTTCTTTCCCACTCCAAACAAACCCCTACATCACCATCACCTCCAACACCTTTCCATCCGGCCGACCCCTTCCCGCGGCCGATCCCGACCGGCCAGCGCCCCTCACGCGCGGCCTCCCTCCGGCGCCAACCCTGTCTCGCGCGCCTCCGGCCGATCCCCTCCGGCGCACCTCCGCCGCCCTCGGCAGCCCGCGCGCCTCCCCTTCGTGCGACTCTCCGACCGCGGCTACCCCTTCCGGCCGCCCATGGCGACCCCTGTCCCGGCGCGCCTCCGAGGCCAGTCCGACCGCCTCCAGCGATCTCCACCTCCCGTATCCCTCCGGACCGCATCGCCGCCATCCGCCCAGGCCAACCGGCCACCTCTACCCGAGGCCGGTGTCCCGTGCGCCGCCCGAGCCGCTGTGCCCTAGCCCGTCCGCGACCGGATCTGTCCGACCCGCTGTTCCCGGACACTGTCCGTTGTTCGGACGCTGTCCAGCATGTTCCTTGTGCCCCGATCCGCTGTCCGCATCATCTCGTGGGTCCAGATCCGCTGTTCCCGTGACCGATCTTTGCTGTTCGCGTATTTTGGAGTTTTTCCGAGTCCGCGGAATTCATATTTCTCCTATTTACATCTAAGAGCTCTAGCCGAGCATTTGAGGTATAACTTCGTGTCCCCGTTTCCTCCCGTAGATAGTCTGTGATGACGCGGTCCCGATCCCGTTTCGGGATTCGGTATTTTGAAATATTGTTGCTTTTGGGTGATACGTAGATTATCGGTTACGTCGCGGCGTATTTTCTATTTTGGATATACTGTGCTGAGGTTGGCTTTTGGGTTGGATATTCATTTTTGGGTTGGTAATTAGTGATCCCTGGTTTGGGATATTTATTTGTGTTGCGGATTGGCATTCTCCCAGGATTGGGTTGTCCCAATTACAGAGGAGATGCTGCCCAAATTTTCAGAAAATATTTTAGAAAGGGATTTTCTTATAAAAATTAGCAATTTGAATAAAATCTATTTTCCAAAGAAAACAGGTCTTTGCAAAATGATTTATAGATTGGATTTTGTGGATTTTTGGATTTTATGGATTTTGTACCACCCGTGAGGCGACGACCATATCGGTCGAATGAGCCTCGACGAAACGCAAACGATACAGGGTCACCTGTACGTTGAGGCGTAAGCCGCAACATGAGATTGCACGACCAAGTCTGAGACTCTTTAATTTTTAATTTAATTAGAATTTATTTTAGAACTGGTACTGCTTTTAGTATTTATGGTGCAGGACCTCGGCCTACTGTTTGGATCGTTCGCGGCACTCAGAGCTCGCCTTAGGATTAATTAATTTATGTAAATAATTTGTAAGGGCATGAGCCCAGTTTTTCCTTTATTTCTTTGTGACCATGTATTGTGTAGCATAGCTTTTTCTTATTTTTTCTGGAATGTTGATTCGCCGTTAAACGCGTAGAATATAAAATGGGTATATATTTTATAAAGAAAATTAATAAGTTTTCTCACAATTAATAATCTGGTAATTTAGCGATTCACATTTTTTCTCATTTAAAGAAAAGTCTAGTTTTATATATATTATAAAATACAAAGTTTTGCCAAATTAACGATAATTGCTATTTTTTTCCAATTAATCAGTAATCGACTTATTCAATTAAAATGATAACGAACGTAGATTGCGACATTAGACAATTTTCGGTAGATTAATTAATAACTTAAAACCTGACTAGGGTCTGCTTCTAGAGATTGTAACTAGCACACCTAGAATGGTTTCATTATGGTTCTAAGTCAAGGTTCTCAACTGTAGGATCTCGGGGACGTACTTGACTTTCTCCTCGGTACCGACTTTTCCGATCCAGTCAATCAACAGAGGCAAGTTACAGTTATGTTTTCTTGCATTTTATTTAGTAATTGTCAAGTTGCATGTTTAAACCACATTGCTACACAGAACCCTCTCCTAGGGTTCAAATATTGATTGATATTGATTGTGGGGATATTGGGGGAATAGTGTAACGTTTATGACCAATACCCCTCATATTGCATATTGTTATTGTGCGAGCTTACCCCTCTTACACACGGGGATAAGCCGTATTGCGTCGCTAGGATGCTATTGTACAACCCAAGCCGGTCATAGACGTTACATATTCAAATCACATTGTTTCAAGTATTGAATTGTTAAATTGCTGGAAAATATTGTTTCAACTGTTTAGCTTGCGCTTTTCCGTTATTATTTGAAATGTTAGATACATATTCGTACTTGCTCCCTCTTGACTGGATACCAACATTTTTAGGTGACATTGATGATGCTGAGCTATTGTACAATAGCTACTATGACCCGGTATTGTATCCTGTGGTGTGGCCAGAGTCCCCCTTGGAGGACGCAGAACCAGAGGCTGATGAGCCGACCATTTAGCTAGTTGCTTTTCAGTTATCTAGTTTTATTGTATTGGAGTTTGTTGATTTGAATTCAGTACTTTATTTCAGTACTTTCATTTCCAGTTGTACTTTTCAATTGTTGAATAAAAAGTTTTTAAAATTTTCGTATATTCAAGTTGTGACAAATGTATAGATATTGTTGTGAACACCTGCATATAGAACAGCTTACTGCCGCCGTCTCACAACGGTGCAGGCTGGGCATGATCCGGTTCGACCCAATAATTTGGGATCGGGTCGTGACAAAAAGATATTGTTTTATGTTATAAAGGGCATAATGTATGGAACATTGTAATTCTTTTGTACCATTGAGTTGTAAGCTGAGTTGACAAGTCCAATGTAAGTCAAATTGACATAAGTTTGATAGCCATTATGAGCCTTTGCAATTTGCTGTAAATCTTTGTATTCTGCTGCTATGATCGATAAGGAGATTCTTTTCATATATCACATTGTGACTTCAATTTGTCTACTTATTTCGCTAAAATATTTTTTGTGATCTATTATTATTTGTACACCATTTTAACTTGTAAAAGTGCAATTCAGACTTGTATGTCATCGGACCCAATGGTGACTTTTTGGTTCTAGAACCGGAGCGTGACATAATGGTATAAGAGCACAGTTAATTTCCTTGGACCATAATTCGATCCAACTCATTCTAAAGTTGCTTCCGTGATTCTTCCGCGATTATTCTAATTTGCTTTCGATATCAAAAGTCCTTTGACCCTCCTGATTGCTCACTGAATGTTCTATATAGTAAGTCTAAATATGTCATGATGTCCCGAATGCATTTGCTGATTGTTATGACACCGAGAAACCAATAATGATTCGATGCGGTAGTATGATATTTTGTGAATGATGTTTGAAATGTGGAAATCAAGAGAAGTTGATGTGTGCTACCTAGTGATCACAAATTACAGGAGTAAAAACCCAATACACCATCCAATATGTAAAATAAATTAAATTGAAAAGAAGTATTTCAGATGCCAGCCATTTGTTTTAGTATGTACATCAAATTCGAGTGTTCAGAATGCAACTTTAATTACAAATGTACAAATTCCTTGGCATTGGATTATGTTTATTTTTATATTATTTTCAGAGTCAGCAAGATTATGTATTCTTGAGCTCTGATGTAAATGTCGGTAGAGCGCCAGAAAGAAATGACAGACCAAAAATTGTGCTTACTCCAGAATAAGGATCCTGGGTACAGAAGCTGCGGCAACACAAATTGATAACTGCAGTTCAATTGAGGAAACCTCATCCCTGCCATGAGAGTAATTTATAGCTTGACCATTTTGAAGCATGCTTGCTTCCTTGCAGAACCCCATCTGTGGAAAAAAAAGACATTGATTTGGTACAATCTGTTAAACCAATAAATATCCATTTAACTCTTCCATTTACTCGACAAATTTAAGTAAATAAATCAACAAAAGCAAAAATAAAGCCAAGGGTCGACACATCATGGCAAAGGGGGACATGTTAGTTAACAGTAATTAGTATACGTTAACAAAATATGGGAATCATTAGTGCCATTATTTTCTGGTTGGTAAATCTGATAGCAACTGTTATGATTTATCACTTGTATAATGCTAATTGGTTTCAACTGTTACCTCGGCTAGTAGTGATTCTAGTGACGCTTACTCCGCATTAAGGGAACATCTTCCCTTTGTCTGTCCTTCCAGTAGAGTCCAGCTCAGGCCTGATCATTCATCTTTAACCAAAGAATCAGAAAGAGAATATTGCAGATCACAATATAAATTCAAGATTGTCCATCCTTATCTCACTTTCTATTTGATTCTTCTTCTGCCATTGAGTTGCCTCTGCATTTCTGCTTTTTCCTTTTGTCGATAATTTGCCTCAGAAGCTCATGAATTAACTCATGAAATTTTGGAGGGGAGGACGTAGTAAGACCTGCTTTTCTCAAAGCCAGTGAGATGTTCCTCTGAGTTTTCTGTAAGTGCACAGGGCAAAGAGAAGGCACTGCAGAAACTGGCTTCCTGCATATAACCGGTCCGCTCTGTATGCTGTTAAATTTCAGAATAGCAGACAAATCAAAAAGCATCAAGGTAAATCTATACTACTATTTAATGAAAAAAAGTTCAGCTTCACCGTGAAATTTTTCTTTCCAAATATACGCTTGCATATGTTTAATAATTAAAATTATTCATTAAAGTTAATAAGGGTAGCTAGGTAATTACAGAAGCTGTCATTTGATCTTCCTAAAAGATACGTGCAACGCACATGCATATATACTAGTATATATTAAAAATAAAATACAACCATCAATTGAATTATCTAAAAGCATTGCACATGCCAAGTCTTAGTGGGTTTAAAACAAAGTATATAGATTTACGTTTTCTTTAGCCATCTACCTCAAGTGTTCTATCAAGCCATCTATTACTCAAGACAGGAATCATCTTCCCATCACAAAGATGGTTAAATCGCAAGGATGATGATTAAATTAATACTTTTTGAGACATTGCGCATACGTACAACCTCATAGCTTATTTGGGTATTGGACTAGTAATCTTAGCCACTGCTGTTAAACAATTCCAAAAATTAAGCGGCTGAAGCAATTAAGCAGCCGAAGCAAAACACCCTGTACATCTAGGCCTAGCGGTAACTTGCTGCCTGGTCTGCTGGACATCCGTTACCCGCCTAGCCCAGATTTGGCGTGCTAGGCAGGTGGGTCGGGCTTTTCTATTGGCAGGTTTAATTTTCATAAACAGGCTTAAACCCATGAAAGAATTACTATAAAAACTCCTTTCTCAATCCCATGTCACCCACCCAAAAAGAACTCTGTTCTCCTATCTCCTCGAGAACCCAGCAGCAGCAAGAAAATAACCATAGCAGTGACTGCAGTGGCAGCAGCAAGGTAATTTATGTGATCAAACTCTATTCTGTTGTTTCAGCATCTTCTTTCCCTTCTGTTCTTTCATCTTCTTCATTTCTCCCTTCCTACCTTTTTCTTTCTGTTCCTTCTTCTCAACTAGTTGTTTTTCGAGTAAACCCGAGATATGAGCTGCTTGCACAGGTGCCTTGGTGGTGGTTAATATATTTCAGTTAGTTACATGCTACTCCTAGGATGATCTAGATTTTAGAAACAGCTACGTAATTGTTTTCCTAGTCTTCGTACATTCCCATCATAAGTAAAGCATTTCTAATACGTTCTGTTCTTATTTACAAAAGAATTAATTTTGCCCAAGTCCTAGGCGCTCGAGCCAAACCCCCAGCCACCCAGCGATAAGCCATCTGATGGTTGCTTCCATCTTTCCATTTTGGTTCTAATTCTTTGTGCATTGCAATAGTCCCATGTTCTGCAGATGTTTTGGCAGTTGCTTCCATCTTTCCAATATTGGTCCGACTCTGAGTGCATTGCAATACTACTGTGTTATGCAGATCCACTCATTTATCAGAACTTTCTACTACTAAATCCTGTAACCATGTCCATTTACAACATCAGTGTTGTAAACATTCAATATGCAGTTGCTATAAAAGGTACATGTTCATTTCATTTGGTAATAATTTTGTAGTTTATTTGTGGACTTACTAAAACCAGTCATAAAAATCATAGTGACCTAAGGAAGTGGGTAAATTTTACAAAAGAAGGCTTAAAAATCTCAATTAGAGCTCTAGCGTTTGACCTCCTTAGTACATGTTCACGCAAACCTTTGTATCAGATAAAGGTAGGAAGACAACTAAGTAATAGTTTTTAGTTCTTTTATTTTTGTCAGTGTTCTAAATGGCGTCCGCCTAGGCCGCCTAGGCGGTAGGTGGTCCCTCTCCGCACCGCTTTTCGGTATGCAGTGGAGTAGGCGGCCAACAGAGGTTGGCGGCATATGCGGAGGTGAGGCAGGGTAGGCGGGCGCCTAGGCGGAACAATACTTAACAAAATATTTTGACCAAGGTTTTTTTCAGCATTATGGGCCTATGGATCATTTTCACAAAACTGAAACTTTATAAATCTTCGTTCTACAACTTAGTTATGCATGGAACACCCTTAAAATATGTATATTATGCAAAAAACAGTGGCAAAAAAAATGTTCAAAATGTATCGACCGCCTAGGCGGCGCCTAGGAGGTGCCTAGGCGGCCAAGGCGGTAGGCGGACTCTGTCCGCCGCGCACCCGCCTACCGCCGTTTAGAACCTTGATTTTTGTACATTAAAGGATGCACTACTAGACCTCATATATTCAAGGACATCATGTATGAGCAGAAGTCTCCATCCCACTGTCGCACATTCTATGTCATACTGCACACTATCCAGGCCCGTGGAAGATGAATCAGCTCTCAACCATCAAAACTTGGTTCTGTTGGATGCAAAGCTATGTTGCACAAATACGGACATAAATACATATAAGGTCATGATACAGTACAGATAAAGGAAATGGGCATTTTCAGATAGGTACAATATGATTTCCTATCTTGCATGAATATGGACATGGATACGGACAAGAATACAGACACCATTCAGCTGATGTGTCCTTGTAACATAGATGCAAAGAAACATACACTAACTCAAAGAGTCCGTGCTAGGCTCTCATGCAAACTACTATAGATAAGTTGTACTTAAGGTTGTAAAATCCGTAGGCACTAGTCGGACAGACACCCGACGCCTAGTTCTAGGCGGACCCAAAAAAAGAAGTAAAAATAAAATTAAAGTGTGTTATATGATCCATTCATCCATCCGCAAGAGGGAATATAAGAGTTAAAGAGTAGTACTAAGGGATAGTAGGAGTAGGGGAGTAGGTAAGCGCTCGACATGTCTCATCTCCCTCTCCTTTCTCTATATATATAAGGAGCAGCAACACATTTTTCTTCTTCTTCTGCTTCTTCAACCAACCACAATGTCTTCAAGAATAGTAGTAGGTGGGGGAGGAGAGGAAGGTACAGAGGTGTGAGAAGATCCGTAAAGTCGCCTAGGCACCGCCTAGGTGCTTGATACATTTTGGACATTTCAAACTGGAATAGAGAAGATCCTATTACTTTTAATATAGAGTCGTGGACATTCAAACACCACTTTCATGACTAAATCCATAAAGTCGTGGTAAGAATAGGAACTAAAAAACAGAAACAATAATTATCCATCACTTAATTCTTGTAATATAACTATGATCCATCAACAACAGCAAAGAAAGTTGGCAGTAAGTTTTTCTTACACAAAAACAGCTTCAACTTACAAAATTCATAGAACTCTGGAAAGTGAGTGCCACTATCCACTTGAAACTAAAGGACCTACAAAATCTCAGAAAGTGCAACCCCTCATTGCAACCTCTAGTTATAAGGAAACTACCTTTCAGCAACTAACCAACATAACTAAGCTACAACTGGAAGAAACTTATTTTCTACAGTAACCAACCATACAAACTGCTATACAAGAAACTATATAAAATCAATATAGAGTACTTATGCTTCCTCCATTTGCCAATATAAGAAACAGAATTTTGGCTAAAAAGTACTTACTACTTACCTACTTGGTTTGACCTTAATACATTTGGCTGATATACTTCATAATGTTTAGCAGAAAACGGAACTAGTTAAGTAATTCAACCATGGAAACTAACAATGTTGTGCTTGTTGTGTGGTAAACCCACAATACCTTAGAGGATAAGTACAATGGAGGAACACAATAAGGATGAAGGTATGACACATGACAAAGATGGTCCAGTTGTTTGCACAACAAATAAACATATAGGCCTAGCAAGTTCCAAGACCACAACCTAAGTCAAAGAGTCATGCAAGTGGAAGTAAAGACGATAATCAAGCAGAGAGATTTTATTGGGCAAAACAAGCAGTGAAAACTATCAACAAGAAAGAGCAGCATTAAATGGTTCACATAAAGGAATCAAAAGGCTGTCATTGATTCAGTAGAAAGTGAGGAGGACAATTGAAATTCAATCATTTAGAAATAAGCTGCTTCCAAATGATCCTCTCTCTTTTTTGTTTCTTTTCTTTCACTCACTTTGCTTGCAACCAAGCAAAACCTAGACGATCGCTCCAGGTCGTCTTTGCCATGGTATTGTTAAGCTAGTTATTCAATTTCCAAGTTCAAACAACTAAAGTAATAACATAATAGCATCAAAGAGATGGAAAGGGTAAATGAAATAAATATGTATCATCTCTCCAAGCATTATAACAGAAAGACTGGTCTTCCCATCAATCTAAACTAATACGACAATTGCATAGGGATGTTTCTCATCAACCCATAGTTAAAAAGACCAATGACATCAGTCGGTCAATATCTAGGATTGTGTTGAACACATATTGGACATGACACAAAGGACTCAAAAGCACACCAGAACAGTTCAAAAACACCAGATCCTAATTTGTCGCGTTGTACTCAATTCCATGCAACATATGTCAGTATCATAGCTTAACCTATTTCTTCTATGACAATCTATTCTACAACATAATGTGAAAAGTAAGCTTCACCGTGGAAAAAAAATTTCCCCAAAAATACCCTTCAAAATAGATGAAATAAATCCCACTAACAACCATTAAAAGATACATTCGGGAGGAATTAATGTATTACGAAAATCTAAGGGTTCATGCTATTTGCTAAGTCTTCTAAATCGTTACCACATATTTAGAAGGGTTGAACCCATAACCTATATAATTAAAAGCGGCAGAGTTAAACTAACTCATCAACATCATCCGCTCCAAGTGTCTTTTAGGCCTCGTTTGGTTCACGGAATCTCCGGGTTGGGAAAGGAAAGTGATTACTTTCCTATGTTTGGGTGCCAAAGGAATTGAGGAGGAAAGGAAAGTGATTCCCAATGGAAGGGAAATTAGGGGGGAAAGTGATTCCATCCATCCAAGCAAGGAATCACTTTTCCACATTGAAGTAATCACTTTCCTTTCCAAATTCCTTGACATTTCCAAACATCGGAAAGGAAAATCAATGAGAAATAGAATTTTCCAAAGGAAAGGAAATGACAAGGAATTGATTTTCTTTCCCTTCCATTCCGCGAACCAAACGGGGCCTTAGTGTTCCTAATTATAATCTATGAATAATAAATACGTGCAACTCACGTGCATATATACTAATCATATTAATAACAAACAATTTGGTATCTGCGATCATAACAAATTGGTATGATATGTAACAGTTTCAAACCGAATTTATCAAATATAGGATTTTAAGAAATAATGGGATGAGATGGATATTACCTCCTGATGACGAAGCAGCAAGGTCTGTAGAGCTTCTGCTCCCGGTCCGACAGGATGTGCTGGTGGCAGAACGCCGTCAGCGGCATCGAGTTCGACTTGCAGCCGGAGAACGAGCACTTCTTCCTCTTCCCCGCCCCTCCTCCGTTCTCTCCTCCGCTCTCCCTAAGCCCTAACCCCGAACCCCCACCTCCTCCGCCTTCCTCTCCTTCCTCCTCTAATGGGCTCTTCCCGTGCTGCCAGTAGAAGTCGCGGTGCCTAACCCTAATCTCCTCCGCCAAGGCCCAGTACTGGTCCCTGTAGACCCGGCTCAGCTTCTTCAGGCATCGGAAGCGGCGACGGAGGACTTCCTCCCGCGAGAGGACGTCGGCGTTCGGGATCTGGTCTGCGGCGGGCGTCGGAGAGGAAGGACGGGTCGGATCGCCATGGCTAGCGTTAGGGTTAGGGTTTGGAGGTTCTTGTTTGGGTATAGAGGGAGGAGGAAGGAGTAGGGGTTGGTGGAGAATTTCACTGTCACTCTTCTTCATTGGGAATGGCGGTGGATTCGGGAGGGAGGGGGAGGAGAGGGAGAGAGAGTTTTGAGTAGCTGGGGGTGTTCGGGTGCAACTCGGGTGGCCTGAATCTGAATCCGAGGCCGATACGGTAAACCCGTTAATGGATTGGGCTATAGTTGAAAGATACTCAGGTTCGAACTCATACTTGGATTAAAATATTTGAATCTAAGCAAAAAATCGGATTGGGTTCGGACTTCGGATTCATGTATCGGATTACCCCAAGAATCCCAAATCCGAAGCACGTCCGTTGCACGTATTTGTGCTACTTGGAAAAACAAATAATAGTAGTATATTATTATTTGAAAGATTAAAAGTCATCCACATTAATTATTCTAAATATATTATTTTATACATGCATGTAAGACTATTTAGAAAGACCAAAAGACACATCTCGTAATTACCTAGTTATCCCTATTAACTTTAAGTAATCTTTTTAATTAGTAAATATAAGCAAGGATATTTTTGGAAAGAAAATTTTTACGGTGAAGCCCAACTTTTGGATATATATATATATATATATATATATATATATATATATATATATATATATATATATATATATATATATATATATATATATATACAACCCTCTTTTATATATATATATATATATATATATATATATATATATATATATATATATATATAAAAGAGGGCTGATAATATATATATATATATATATATATATATATATATATATATATATATATATATATATATATATATATATATATATATATATATATTGTGTAAGCCCTCTGATATATATATATATATATATATATATATATATATATATATATATATATATATATATATATATATATATATATATATATATATATATATATATATTGTGTAAGCCCTCTGAAATTTTAATTAGATTTTATCTAGATTAATTAGGGATTAAATATGATTAATTATGAATTTCTAAGTTATTAATAAATTCCTACTTTTATTTTTGATTAACATATGCACGTTGTCGTGACATTTAATTTAGGAGCACAAGACTAGTCATTTTCTCAAAACCAACTTCACATGCATGATCTAGTCGAGACACTTTACACCCATGGCTTTCGTCTCCCGCACAAACACACCTTCTTATGCTTTATTTTTATCGCACAATTTTCCTGACACAAGACCCGATCTTGATTCATCCCACGGAGTCATATTTATTTTCGACTCGAATTGGGGACATTATTTCGACCCAAACCTGCCGACCCAAAATATGGACACGATCCACATTGAGCCTACTACACACATGACACTTGTGTTCCATTAAATTGAGCCCCCGCATGCTACTTATTTATCCGTGATCATAAATGACTAAATTAAGCTATTTATTGCACCAAGTCCAATTTTGATCCGATCCGACTCAACTAGACTCAACCCAAGTTTTATGTCATTCCTTTTAAGAATACCTACACACAACACCATCCCATTCCCACAAAATACCAAACACCCTAGTGTTTGCCATTAAAATCTTTTGATTGCAATTTCAATTACAAACAGAACAGTGTTACAATGTAGGACCTAGATATAGTCCTAGGAGAACACTTTTGTTTATCTGGGTCCCTGTGTCGATAGAGCGAGTGGTAATGCGTTGACTCCGTTGATGATCTGACGACGGTTCTCGGTTCTCTGAAGGTCTGAGTTGCTCTGGGTGCTGGAGTTTGCGGAGAGGAAGAAGACGTTGAGTGTCTCTTTCGATCTCTGAGAGTAAACTCTGATGCTTTGGTTGACTGTGCGTCTTGATCTCTGACAGTCTGTGTGTGTGAGAGAGGGAATGATCCTTCTATTTATAAGCAGCAAATTGGCTGCTCATACGCGTATATGTAGGATACGCCTGTTTGTGGGGATGCCACATGGTGATTGCTGATGGAGGAGCATGGGCGATGTGCTCTGATTAAGGAGTTGAACCCTTCCTGTTGCATTGGTGGGCTGCGGCCGAGCTGACACGTAGCAGTGGAGAGAATTTTTTAGTTGCTGAGATCTTGGGTGATTAGCACCCCTTCATAGGCTGAACTGAGTCAAAGGACACGTGGCGCGTATCCGTAGCTCAAAGATCTCGGATTTGGTGGAGAGTAATCTGACAGGATGTGCCTAGGATTGGACGCATGAGTAGACTTTGGCTTGTAACCTTTAGGACTCACGAACCAGTCTGGACGCATGGCTTTTGAGGCACATGCGGGGCTTCAGTAGTGACTTGACCTCTGTCTTTAGGGATCAGAGAAAAGTCTGAGGTGCATGGCTTTTGAGGTACATGCAGAGATTTAGACACATGGCTGCGGAGGTGCATACGAAATGGTTGGGCGGCCACGTGGCTTGTAACCACCTGAGGAAAGTAATGATGATGCTGACGTCTGCGACGCTTCGTCTTCTGAAAAAGCTGCTAACTGTCCAGTCCTCGGGGGATGTGCTGCCAACTCTGTCACTTGAGCATTAATTGCTTGATGGGTGACGAGCCGAAATGGGTGCATGGGTCCATATTGATTAGGACGCATGGATCTGTGCTTTGTTGAACGCATCCATATGGGGCGCTTTGGAACCGACGGGCGCGTCTGTACGATGCGCGATGTCTGACCGGCGCATCCTTTTGCATGACGTGCCTTTATTAGTCCGACTGTTGCGTTCTTCGAGTGCTTTAAATAGCGTTTTTGACTTGGCCGAATTCGAAGCGTCAGGTTCATCACCATAAATGCAAATTCATTGCACGGGATTCGGAGAGCCCGCCACTTGGCGTATGGGTTTGATTTGCCCGGCCTATAAATAGTGGCAAGGAGAGAGTTTGCTTCTCGTTCTCTCACGTCCTCTCGAAATGAACATGTTTGCTCGAGCATATTCTGTTGACGAGATGTTCCCGAGGGTGAAGATGCGACGACTTGTCTTCGTTTATGCTCTTGAAGGTGACTGATACATCCAAAAGTCGGAGTCAAGGGCTTCTGAGGCAGGCGGAAGGTGCCTGTTGCATCCAAAGATCGGGATGCTCGAGCCTCGTCTCCGTTATGTTGGAAGAGCTGCAGATCGGAATTGTGGTGCCCCGATCATCTTCCTTGGGCTTTGGAGAGCTCCTCCTCCTGCTAGAGTAGGTTTTGCCCATTCTGGTTGTGTTGAAAGCCTCCTTTTGCCGCGGATCGATTACGGTGCTCTCCACTTCCTTGGGCTTTGGAAAGCTCTTCCTCCAGCTAGGGTGGGGTTGATCGCCCGCCCTCGTTCTGCTCACTAAATGCTTCATTGGTCGAAGTGGAGCGCATATGCTGAGACTTCATGATGCACATGACTGAGACGCTGAAGGGATGCACATAACTGAGTTGCTGAAGGGATGCGCCTGACTGAGACGCTGAAGGGGTGCGCCTGGCTGAGACGCTGAAGAGATGCGCCTGGCTGAGACGCTGAAGGGATGCGCCTGGCTGAGAGCGCATGGCGGTTGCTGCGCCTAACTGTAGACTTAGGGTCTTTCTTTGTAGAAATTCTTCTTTGTAAAGCCCTTTTTAGACATGTAATAGACTTTTGTATAAAATAAAAAATCTTCTTTTGATGTCTATGCTTTTGCTCTTTGCTGTGCCAAGTACTTCATCTGAGCTCCCTGGCGCGTGTAATATTAGGCGCATAGGATTTCTGGTCCTGAAATTCCATGCTTCTACAAGACCCCATTCAAAATTTTCAAAACTTTTCGTCAAGTTTTGGAATACTTTGAATAAGAAGCATGTTGGTGTCTTCTCTGGGACGCATGACTGTCCAGGGCGTATGCCGGTTCTGGGGCGCATGATCCTCTCAGTTTTAAATGCCCAAATGATAACGCTTCGGGATCCACGGTTATCACTTCACAGGAACCCCAGTAACAGTCTGGGGTTTATTGGGAGTTTACTGGATGGAGCCCGGGGTTGGCAATATTACAATGCCGGATGCACCGGAGTCCGTTTTACCACGCCAGTTCACAATCCTCGACCGCAGATCTTGTATTCGGCTGTCAAGTTGTATTGTGCCATGAATTGGCACACAGCTAAAGGCGAGAACCAACATGTTGGCGGTGACCCGATCATATCGTCCACCAGAGGTTGCGGGTTATAGGTCAGCTGCTGTAGCATCAACGGAGGGTAATCAGGGAGAGACCCCAGCCGGAAAGAGGCGGGCTGATACGGAGGTCGGTTCGTCTGTGCCGAAGAGGCCTAGGAAAGCTACGACTCCGAAGGCAGGAGCTCCGGAGGTGGCATCTGTCGTAGTAACATAATCAGCTCCCGCGGGAGTAAAGACGTCCCATATAGTCTTGTTTACTATTTGATTTTTGTGACTTATGTCTCATTTTTGTAGGCGATACCGAAGAAGAAGTCCCGGGCTTCGAAACCAGGTTTGGTTAAACCGAAGGAGGTATCGAGCTCTTCTGACGAGCGTGTTCCTCCGATTACCGCATCTCCCAGGGAGGAGAGTGTTGATGATGTCATTTGTGTGGGGACTTTGGTGTCTCCAGATGGTGTTGAGGGGGAAGCTGGAGGTGCAGCAGTCCCCAGGATAGTCCAAGCTGATGTAGGGATCTGTGATGTCGAGGTCCCAGTAGAAGTTGTGCCTCCGGAAGGGGAGGAAGAGTGGAGTTCATCTTCTTCTGATGACGTTCCTCCAGATGTTGCTGAGCCTACCGTAGGGACAGCAGGTATGATTGAAACAGAGGAGAGGATTGATTCCTCTCCTCGTCATGATGAAGAGAGGTCGGCTGTTTCATCGTCGAGCCCTACCCCGGACCCAGCTACAGAAGTCGAGCTGGCTGTCGCCCCTGAGGTAGCAGCAGACTTTAATCCCACGGAGGGATTTGATCAGGGAGGGGAAACTCGTCTGCCAAGCCCGACCCCAGAGGAAGTGCCTGGCCAGGAGACGGGTACTGATCCCGCTAGCTCGCCAGAGGAGGAAGGTCCTGTGCTGGTTACAGATCGTGCCTCGGAGGTGGAGAAGGCAACTCCAGATGTTGGTGGTCCCTCCGAGACGGAAAAGGGCAATGACCTGCTGGTGCAGGAACCCTCTGTTGCTTCTTCGACTCGGGGAACGATATCGACACCCCACTTAGCTCCTTCTGCCCTCTTGGCACCTCGGGCTAGTAGCGGAGTTCAAGTCTCTGACAAAGGAGGGTCCGCGGAAGTTAAGGTTTCGGCCTCGCAGATTGAGGTCGACGGGTCTTCTGCAGGTCCGCCGTCTAGAGCAGCTCCTCCAACTCCTGCTATGACGCCGCAAGAGCTGGCAGATGCGGATGAGTACGTGAAGTTTATCATTAAGGCGGTGTACAAGATACTGCAGAGGGGCGTATCGACAGTGATGAATGCCAATGGGAGTTTCGCATTGGCAAAAACCATGGCGCTCCCTTACATTGGTCTGATACGTTCCCACCAGGGCCATGATCATATGGCCGAGATTCTGGAGGCATCGGTGGCCGAGCTCGACCAGCTGCTTTCCGAGTTTCAGAGTATCCAGCGAAATAATCTCTCCGCCCTGATAGAAGCAGAAAAGGAGAAGTTGATCGCTGAAACTGAGTCATCTTATCAGGCTATCGTGGCTGTCTGGGAACGCGAGGTGGCCGAAGCTGAAGCTGTGGTGGAGAGGCTATCTCAATCCACGCAGGAGAAGGTGGAGCTGTGAGTTGTATTGGACGCTAGTATAGCGAAAGTAAATGCCAAGATTCGCCTCCTTGAAGACCAGCGGGCCCAACTCTTGTTAGATGCTGAGTGAGTCCAGGCTGAATATGTAGCATCTAAGGAGGAGAAAGCAGCTTTCACCCGCCAAGCTCTTTCCTTGGCCCAGTAGCGGCAACAACTGGACGAAAAGTATGATGATGACACTTCCCCTGAGGCTATAGAAATGATGCGTCAAGAAGCCGAACACTGAGTTCTGGCAACTGCAGAGACTCGGACGGAAGACTTGAAGCATCGGATTGAAGAGCTTTCAGCCAATCCCGGTGATGCTTAGGGATTGTAGTTGTAGAAGCATGGAAAATATCAGAATAATCTATGCGGCTCGGAACAGGAGAACCCCATGCGGCTCATACAGGAGTGGTCCCATGCGATTCAGAGAGACTCTTAGTCTCATACGGCTCGTTGCAGGAGAGTTCATGCAGCTTACATAGGGACAGTCCTATGCGGCTCAAAGAGCCCCCTGGCCGAATGCGGTTCAGAAGTACATGCGGCTCACATACGACCAACAGAGATATGCGGCTCGATCATGCCACGTGTCCCCATGGGACCCCTTCACATAGCTGGCCATCGAGCAATGGCCCTATTTAATGCTCTGCCATGATTTGACAGCTGACGGCTCTGACATGAAGTGTCATAATGGCCCTGTCATAATGACAGACTCTTTGAAAACAGGAGAAAATCTCCGATATGATCCGAGATTGCCACGTGGCTACTCCCATGCGGCTCACTTGAAGAACAGCTTCATGCGGCTGGCAAGAATCATCTTCCTGCGGCTCACCAAGAAGCCATCCCAAGCGGCTGGCAAGAATCATCTTCCTGCGGCTCACCAAGAAGCCATCCCATGCGGCTCATGAGTACTATACTTATGCGGCTCACCGAGAAACCATCCCATGTGGCTCGCAAATACTATACCTATGCGGCTCACTGAGACGCTGTCTCATGCGGTTCATGGATATCATACGGTTCTGACAGGTTCCACCATTAAGACACGTGGCAGAGATTCAATGGCCCCCACGACTTGACAGCTGGTAGCAAGGATGATTATGGGATGCAGATCAATCGGAGATTCACCAGATCCCAATGACCATATTTAACGTTATCCTCATAATTAATGAGATCAGGTCGTATCATTCATAATCAAGCCAATGGGATACGTGGTGAGAGATCCAAGCTTGACACAACCAATCATGAAGATTTAAAGCAATCAGCATTAATCATTCACAGGATTCAATACTATCCCCATTTATGGCCAGATCCTTCACGCCTTAACGAATGGTCCAGATTGATTATACATCAGGCCGCCGCCACTTTGAGAATGGGTAATCATCCAAACCCTAATGATGTCCCCACTATTATAAATAGCAAGGTGCCATTCCCTTGTAAAATATACACGATTAGAAGGAGAGAGACAAAAAGAGCTTTCCCCTAATAATCAGAGAGAAAATACACAGAGAAAGAGAGAAGTCAGAAGAGCAACCCGAGGAGAGCAAGAAGAGCATTTTTTCATCAACGCCAACCATCTCTTCACAGGAGCCAAGGCTGCATACCGATCGTCCAAGGAGTAAGGCAGGGCTGCCGTCGCCTTCCCGAGCCTCTATCGTCACCCTCCAGAATCTAAAATAAATAATTGTACTTAGATTTCTGTACCTAGGTTTTCGTCCCTAGGTTTTCTTTGTACAAGCGAGTTTGTAACGTGAAGTAAAAGTCCGGTCCTCCGATAATTGTTTTGTTCTTTTATATTTCATGGCAAACAGTAGTCCCTCCTTTTTTTTGTTATTTTGTGGTGTGTTCATTCTTGTTGTCATGAACTTGATAATTTGTGTGGACCTATTATCTTTGGCGCACCTTGGTTTAGGTACAGATAATAAGTTTGAGAGAACCAACATGTTTGCTCAAAGGTGATGTAGACGTGGCAAATACGGGGTTCAGATAAGAGAATCTTCCGACTCAGAGGTGTTATGGATGTGGTAGGAGTGATTCTAGAGGGATACACGGAACTACTCAGAGATAATATGGACATGGAAGTTCTGCGATCAATATACGGCAACGCAGGGGTTGTCTGTACGGAATGTTTACTCAGAGGTGATGTGGACGTAGTAAACATGATAAGCAGCATAATCCTACATGGTATAAGATTATGTTTTGCAGGGCATAGAAGAGCAACTCAGAGGTAATATGGACGTGGTTGTTCTTCTACTGAGGATAGAACGCCGCGAAAACAGCTGGGTTTCGGAAGCGTAAGATTTTGTGGAAGTGAGGTGTACGTGAGCCCTGATGATTAGGTCCACAGACTCCCTTGTTGGGTAGAGATAGAAGTACATGTCTGAAAGATGTCAAGAGTAGTACTTCTTTAGGAACTTGTCATTGATGGACATCATGAACAAGTCCCCATTGGGTTTGGTGAGGTGGTAAGCACCGTTTGAGTATACCGTATCTATGATGAAAGGTCCCTCCCACTTGGGCTTGAACTTTTCTGGTGTCTTGTAAGTCAACACCATCGGCCTCCTGACTGCCAGAACCAGGTCGCCTACTTGGAAAGTCCTCTGCTTGACCTTTTTGTTGAAAGCCTGTAATATACGGGCTTGATAGAGTTCAATGCGCTGTTGAGCTAGGAGGCGCTTCTCGTCCAGTGCTTCCGACTCCCGCAGACGACGACGCTGATTGTCCTCTTCTGTTGATTGATTTGTGATCGCTACACGGAGCGAGGGTATCTGAATCTCGAGAAGCAGTACCTCTTCGCTCTCGTAGACTAAGGAGAATGGTATGTTGCCCGTCGGAGTCCGTACCATTGTGCGGTAGGCCCAAAGACATTCGCCGAGCTTTTCGTCCCAGTAGCGTTTGTTGGATGACACGACCTTTTTGAGTAGCCTGATGATAGTCTTGTTAAACGCCTCGGCCAATCCGTTTGCTGCCGGATTGTAGGCGGTTGACGCCACGTTCTGAATTCGATTCTTGTCACAGAATCTGCTGAAAACGTGGCTGATGAACTTTGGACCATTATCGTGGATAATCTCTTGAGGTACCCCGAAAAGGTAGATGACATGGCGCTTGATGAAGCTGATCACCCTAGAGCTTTTCACTTCCATCAGCGGAACTGCTTCTGTCCATTTGGAGAAGTAGTCGGTGATGGCTAGGATGAAGCGGTGTCCCCTCGATGAAGGAGGGGTGATAGGTCCTACAATGTCCATGCCCCAAGCTTCGAAGGGCCAGGAGGCGACTGTAGGATGTAGTGGTTCCGGCGGTGTATGGATAAAGTCGACGTAAAGCTGGCAAACATGGCACTTTTTAGCATAGTCGACGGCGTCGGCCATCATGGTTGGCCAGTAGTAGCCCATACATCACAGTCGATCCTGCAACTTAGGCCCAGGTTGATGAGCCCCGCAATTTCCGTCATGAGCTTCTCGAAGGGCTTAGGCTGCTTCTTTGTTGGACAGGCATCGAAGGAGAAGTCCGTCGTAGGAACGTCGATACAGTATTTTAGTAGCTGTATCGTAATAGAACCGAAGGAAATGCCTCCTGACTGAGACGGCTTCCTTCGAGTCTTCTGGAAGAATTCCGTAGACAGCGAAGTCGATGAATGGAAACCTCCAATCTCGGACATTAACACCAGCACTTGTTGACATGGCATGGGCTATTTGCGAGCATAGGTTGTTTTTAGGACAGACTAAGTCTCGACCAACTACCGTGATGTAGTGTTGAGTCCCGAGGGGTGCTGCTAATAAAGCTGCGAAGCCGGCCAGAGCGTCAGCCTCCAGGTTTTGTAGCCGAGGTATGTGTTCTATGAAGAACTTAGTAAAGGTTGAAATAATGTTCAATGCAACTTCATGGTAAGGAACCAGATCTTCATGACGAACTTCGTACTACCCTCGAACTTGATTAACGACGAGTTTTGAGTCGCCGTAAGCTTCCAGATGATCTACCCCCAGCTGTTGCGCCAGCTGGAGTCCCATGATTGGAGCGTTGTACTCAGCGACATTGTTGGAGCACGGCTTCGAAAGGGAGTAAGCATGCTGGATGACCAGCTGATCGGAGGAGACTAAGACTACCCCCACTCCTGCGATGATTTGGCCTTTGGGGCCTGTTCTCGAAGCGCCATCGAAAAACACCCGCCAGACGGAGTTTTTTCGGTGACGTTTGATTCTTGGACCTCATCCGGGATGTCTTTATAGAGTCTGGAGGACTCGGGGATGGGGTGTGCAGCTAAAAAGTCGGCTAGAGCTTGACCCTTGACGGCTTTTTGTGGGACGAAGACCATATTATATGGCGTCAACAGGATTGCCCATGTAGCTAGTCGAGAGTTCAATGATCCCGGCTTCGTCATGAGAACCCTGAGTGGATTGACTCGGGAGATGACATGAATTGTCTGGCCCGAAACATAATGGCGAGTTTTCTGGATGACAAATACCAAATCCAAACACTCCTTTTCAACGGGGTTGTACCGGTGTTCGGCCACGATCATGTCCTACTGAGGTAGTAGATAGGTTGCTCGTAGCCCGCATCATTGTTCTGAGCCAACAAAGCGGAGGGAATGATCCATGGTACGGACGTAGAGGAGAAAGGGTTTGCCAGCGACGGGTGCCACCAGGACTGGCGGCTTGTCAGGTAGGATTTGATATCATCGAAAGCTTTCTGGCATTCTTCTGTCCAGACATAGAAGACTCCTTTTTCATGAGCTGAGTGTAGGGTTGGCATTTTTCGGAAAGGTTTGCTATAAACCTTCGGATGTATGCCAGACGCCCCTGCAGGCCTCGAAGTTCTCAGAGGTTCTTCGGAGGGGCCATGTCAAGGATGGCTTTGGTCTTCTCGGGATCGACATGAATGCCTTTCGCCATGATAATAAAGCCCAAAAAATTTTGCTAGAAACCCCAAGGAAGGATTTAGCGGGGTTCATCTTGAGTTGATGCGCTCGCATGAGATCGAAGACTGTCTTCAGGTCTTGTAAGTGATCATCCTTGAGACGGCTCTTGACTGCGATGTCATCGACGTAGCACTCAACTGTCTTGCGAAGATGTTGATGGAAGATGGTACTCATAGCTCGTTGGTATGTAGCACCAGCGTTCTTCAAGCCAAAGGGCATCACCGTGTAGCAGAAAACCTCCTTCGGAGTCCTGAATGACGTGTGTTTTGTGTCATCGGGGAACATCTTGATCTGATTGTAGCCCGAATGCCCTTCCATAAAAGACATGCGTTCGAAGCCACATGTATTGTCGATCATCACGTCAGTGATGGAAGCGGAAATTCATCCTTCGGGCAAGCGATATTGAGATCCCTGAAGTCGATGCAGACCCGTATCTTCCCATTCTTCTTAGTGACAGGGATGACATTGGCCACCCAATCCGAATGTTGCTCTTCACGGATGAACCCGCTACTCAGAGTTTGTCCACCTCCTGATCGATAACGTTCATGATTTCGGACGAAAGCGTCGTTGTTGTTGCTTTACAGGCTTAGCATCAGGAAAGATGTTAAGTCTGTGCATTACGACATGGGGATCAAGTCCTGGCATATCTTCGTAGCTCCAGGCGAAGACGTCGATTATTCCTTGGCCAATTGGACCAAAGACTCCCGGTCTTTTTCTTTAGACTCTTGCTAATGAAGATGGGTTTGGAAGGAGATCCATCCCCAAGGTCAACTTGTTCGACCTCGTCTTCGGTAGGGGTTCATGCAGTTCAAAGTGAGACTCCCACTGTGCTCCTAGGCGTTGAGCCCAGGGCTCTTCCTCGAAGAGTTCCGGCGTTTGGTCATCGCCTTCATCCTCTTGAGATTGTGCAGATGTCATGTTGACTGATAGCACCTTCTTGAGGACTGAGCCGATACTGGTATCGGAATCCCAGGTTGATGTTTCAGATGAATGGGAGTGTTCCATTTCTTCTGTCTCCGAACTCTTCGGAGTTGCCGGCGGCGTGACATAGCCCACCCCTGTCGAGTGCGATGATAATAGTCATGCTGCTTTTCTTTAGGTGTTGGGAGACGAAGGGGAAGACGTCGGCCCTTGCCGCAGTTCAGGCCTTTGTTGCTTTTCAGATTGTAACCCATCTTTTGAATGAGGTACTTTGCCTTGTCCGTGTACCGATAGACTTGTATTCTGCTGGTATCTGGTTCTGGCTCAAGTGGCGGAAGGTCTTGATGGTGCTCGACTTTGCCGAAGATGATAGGTTATTCATCCCGATTCCGCGATGGGACTATAAAACAGACTCCTTTGGACAGGACGACTTGATTTACATGGTTGACGGTCGTTATTTGTGTTTGCAACGACCGTAGAGCATTATCTAGTGTATACATGGTATTCCAATATGGAAGACTAGAATAATTGAAAGATACTCTATTATTGATAAAACACGAGATTTTGTCCTACGGGATTACATTGTCTAAAAAAGGTGCATCTACATCAGCAGATATGTACTCTCCTAACTCCTCATCTGTGAGCACCGGAGCTGGTTCAGGAGAGTTCATCAAAGGTTTGACCTCAGGATCCGAGAGGGCTGTGTGGGCCTTCTCTTGCAGCTTGTATGATTGTGGAGCCTTGCCTTTAAGACGCACCTTCAGGTGTACCTCGACCGCGCCTTCGATGACTGACCCCTTTCCTTGTAGTTTCACCATAAGGGAGCCGATGTTTGGGAGGTTTTCCTTGAGCCGTATCTTCAAGGGAGCTTCGGTAGGTGCTCTACCTGAAGAAGTTGGTACTTTCCAGGTAGCTTGATTGTCATGGGAGGCAGCACCTGAGGCAGTTTTCCTTTGAGTCAAATTTTCAACGGGGCATCGAAATCATCTCTGGCTCCATGTTCGCCTCTGCTGCTGTTTCTGCTTCATCATCAGCAACGTTGGCTTCCCTCATCTAGTAATTTATATAAGGTAGAATCGGTGAAGTAGGCTTCGACCCCCTTGAAAGGGTCAATGTCCGCGAACTCCGTCCGGATGATACCGTTTGTGGACACGTACTTCATACATTGGTGGAGCGTAGATGGCACTACCATGTATTCATGCAGCCACGGGCGACCCAGTAGGAGATTATAGTTGACATCAGCGTCCACTACATAGCAAGTCACCTCGGTTCGAAGATTATCGATATGACACTTCAGCCAGATTTTGTCCAACGGTTCACTTTTGCTAGCATTAAAACGTGGATCGTGGTGTTAGAGGGCACCAGACGGTGCATCGAGATCCCCAATGTGGAGAGCAGAGTTCTTGGGATGATGCTGAGGGAGGACCCCGGATCAATCTGAATCCGTTTCACCTTCACGGACCCACATACCCTGTATAATAGTGGTCGGTTGTCCCGATTGTGTTTGAGCAGCATGTCCTGTTGGGTGAAGGTTATATTGGGGATAACCTCTTCCGCACAATGGCAGTGCGCACATGTGGCCGAGGTATCCTCGGGCTACTTGACCTGACTGATGAAGGACTCAGCATCCTTCAAGGCCTCACAGAGAGCTTCACAGGTGTCTTTGGAAAGACGGAGAGCTCGAACAGTGACAAATGGGCAGGAGTACCGGCAAGTTGTGCCAGTATCGAAGTTGTGGGCTTGGCCAGCCCCGAAGTATTATCCTTTCGCAAAGGCTTGTCGAAATGGGCCTCTACATGTTTCTGTTTATTGGCTGCTGGAGGTTGGATGGACCTCCTTCTTCGGCAGCAGGGACAGTGCAGGGAGGCACAACCTCAACGGCAGCTTCGTCGGGTTGGGCGTTCAACTGCGAACGAGTTTGTACAGGAAGCCTCTTTGCGGAGGAAGAGACCATACGGCAAGACTTGATCTTCTTGCTTTTAGCTTCGGAGGTAGAGCGTACCCGGTTGAGTAACCTCGGAGACGAGATCGGGGTGAACCCATAAGATCTCACTGCGAGATGTGGTGAGTAGGATGAGTCCACTCACGTTGTCGCGAGTAGGTGGTAGGTTGACCACCTCCATTGTCGCCTTTGGGATGGGGACGACACCATCTTGTGTTTGGTTGGCGGCAAGGTGCCGAATTGGAGCGACACCAGGTTAGCCGAGACTGTCTTCTCCTCATAGTCGACGGAGATTACGTTCGCATTGATCATGCGGGATGTAGTTTTTGAGGACCTAGCAGTCCTGAGTCGGGTGTCCGACAAACCGATGGTAGTGACAGTACCTCGGATTTTCCACCTTGCCAACCTCGTCGGGACGCTTTGGGTCCGACAACTTGATTTTATCACCCTGCTTCAGCATCTCAAAGAGCTGCAAGGTGTCCTCATCATTGAAGGAGTAGATTCCTTCGGTCTCGGTGCGAGCGGAGGCTTCTGGGTCGGTGCTTGTGCGCCTTTGGAGGCGTTGACAGTCAATGCCTGCTTCCCCTTCGCCTCGCGTCCAGGGTTGCTGGTAGCAGGCCATTTTCCCTTGTCTTCAAAAGCAAGGAAACTGACTCCCAGAAGGCGAGCGTTGGATGCCTTCTTCTCAGCTGCTTCAGCCTCGATGATCAATGAACTCCAGTCGGGAGGAGGAGTAGAGTTGAGCCAGAGCTTGATCGCAGGGAGCATGTTCATGCTGCAGGAGGAGAGGAGCGCATGTTCTGGCATGCGGAGGCAGTCGGAAATAGGCTTGTCGAAAACGTTCGATGAATGCTCGAACGTCTCCTTCTCTGTGAGCCCCAGCTAAATTTTTCTTTTATTTTATTATTATTCAATTATTTAGTTATCATTTAAAAGCAATCAAGGTTCATGATTCCTATTAGCAGATGCATCTAGTATCCATCTGAACATTCTATATATTGGGTCTTCTTACAAATTGTGCAAATGCCAGGGGCCCATGTGCAAATGCTGTTTCAAATATTCAAATACACGTATAGGAGTCTGTACTCCAAATCAAAAGCAGATATTGAATCCCTCCTAAACATCAAAGGATTAGATCAAATCAGATTCAAACTATTGAATCTCCCTAAGTATTCTCCTGAGCACATCCAAGTCCCTATATATATATATATATATATATATATATATATATATATATATATATATATAGAGTTTTCTCTTGCGTGTCTCTCTACAAACCCTAGCAAACCCCATAGCCTCCTGCCATCAAGAGGTCGAGCAGAGTTCTAGCAGGAGTAGTGGTGTTGCAAAAGGTACATTTTCTTTTCCTCTCAAGATTTTAATATCTGAACTTGCAGGACAGTTGATAGAAGGGTAGGTATTTGTAGTTCTCTTCAATAGGTACACTAGAGAACAGGGGAGAAGGTAGTATAGGTGTTTGATTTTCAACCTGAATGATACATATGAGTACCCATGGAGTTCAGTCCCTGTCAAACCCATCAATGGGAGTATGGGTAGCATGGTCACCCGTACCAGGTAGGACCAAGATACCTGTTCTTGAAACATTACTTTAGAACACCCTATAAACCTAAGGACAGAGCCATACTTGTGGTGGATCGAGGCACCCTGGTAAACTCTCCTTGAAATCCATTGAACATAGACAGAGGAACTTGCCCTCAAGACCAGTGGTTTGGAAATCAAATTTCCTGTAATGTAGATGATTACTGATAGGCTAACACCTTAGGGGTTCTTCCTCTGTCCTACACCAGACATGGGGTCATGTCCATAACCTGAATGGGAACACAGGATTCCATCTATATTTTATTAGAATAACTAGAACCATGGGTTTTTCTTTTGTTTCCTCACTATTGTTCAACACAGATCATGTGATGTTGGTATCCAGAATAGGTCGTACCTAGACTATCCCACAGTTAAAACCTTAGGCTAATACACAGGATCCAGGGAAGCAATAGCCCTACAGATCAGGGTACTGCCAGGATATGGACCCCTTGGTTGTCCCTTAAATCAAGGAAGGGCAATTCTAGTGTATACCTGCTACTGTTGAGTCAACACCCAGCCTAGGTATCCAAGAAATCCTGACCCCTAGATTCTCTGGTACCAAAGGGTTTTAATGTGAAACCTGTACCTAAGTAATTTAGGTAGGGATTTCAGACAAGCCACACACCAAGGCCTAAGAACCAGGGACAGGGGGGTCATACCATATCATCTGAAAGGCAACCAGATTTTACATCTAAATACAAGGAGTGGTGTGTCAAAGACCTGGTACACTAGTGCAGGCCTACACACAACTCAGAGTTGACTTGGAAGCTTAAATCCTATCATAGAAGGCTACCCAGAGTCAAAACTGGTACACTGCTCACCATCAAATCCTAGGCCTTTGCTAGGTTGTACATTAGGGCAGCCTTTAGTTGTTAGAACTGACAACCTCAAGACCTAGAATAAGTTATGCCAGAAAATAAGGAAGGCCATGTCCTGTATCCAGGTTTTAGGATATGGTGTACCCATCACAACACACAAGAAAAACCTGGTATTCGAATGACCAGTCATAGAAAGGCAAGCAACAACATTGCCTATTGGGCTATGTCCAAGACCGCCATGCCTAGCTACAAGTAACCTTGGACAGTCCTGTACCTGCTAAGATTGGACAGGAGCCTCATGTGAGTTGGAGTATTGTTACACTACAGGGACCTGGTGGTAGAGATTGCAAAATCCTAAGTATCTGTGAAATGAAACTGTACTTATGCCCTGCACATAGGCAAAGTATCAGAGGGTACCCTGATGGCAGGGTCAAACTTCGAGCCTTAAGGGAAACAGGTAAACCCACAGACCATATCTTGAGTATCAGAGGGATACTACTAAACAAATTCCTGAAAACCAGAGGGTATCAGGTTACTCTGTGAATGAATTGTGATCCCACAATGCTGACTTTAGAACATTGGAACAGGGTGTACCCCTTAACTTAAGTGCCAAGTGATAACCAGGCTAGGAGCCTGAAGCTGGACTATAGATGATAACCTGAACAGGTTTGACAGGTTGTTCACTATTGTGCAGAACCTGATCATAGGATAGTTGGATTCCACAGAGATATATTTAGAAACACTTTGCCTTTCCTGTATCAGTAGATAGGAAGATTAAGCTAAGAAATTCCACTTGTCCATGGGTTGGAACATATGCTAAGTAAACCTTTTAGAAGTATACCTGGTAGTTGAGACCATAGACATATGCAAGGTAAGCTCACAATGGGGTTAAAACCAGCCTCACCAGACAACCCTCCTGGCTAAATCTAATGAACAAGACAGATAAAAGGATTAAACCAACTAAGGTGAATTTGTAGACTAAAACACAGGTCTTTTATATTGAATTATATCTTGACCTTGTGGTTCATTAAATAGGTTCCTTGGACCACGATTTGGACTCTGACCAGTGCCAGCAGCTCGGGACGCCAGACGAGTACAGTTTGTTGTCTGTTTCAATATTGAATTTCACTATATCTCATTGATTGGTCATCAATTATGTGGATTTTACTTTATTATTATAAAACATTGAGTCGGGAATAAGGAATACCAAAGATAGTGATCCGACTATAGATCTCGTTTACTTTCATGCAGTAGATCTCGTAGACATTGTTACTTTCATGCAGTAGATCTCGTAGACATTGTTACTTTTATGCAGTAGATCTCGTAGACCTCGTTTACTTTTATGTAGTAGATCTCGTAGACATTGTTTAAATTCTGTAAGTAGATCTCGTAGACAGTGTTTATCTTTCATGCAAGTAGATCTCGTAGACCGTGCGGTGTAATCCCAGACCGATCACATATCAAGGTATTTCTAACAGTCGGGAAGGTATGTTTATTTTATTTTACTGTCTTTACTTTCGTCTTTACTATTATTTTCAAAACTCATGGTTGGTGTCTAATCTTTGTTTATAGTCATTTTCATATATTTGGAACTGCATTCGATGAATTGTACTCGTTCCATCCGGACTGGGTAACCAAAAAATTTTAGGTGATTGCGAGGAGGTCGAGTGCCCGACCAGTATGGCCCATACATGGGAGACTTAGCTGAGGCAGACTTTACTTATCAGGAGGAGTACGCAGCGACTAATCCTGCTGCGTTTGCTTAGTTTCTTTTAGTTAGAGATGAGACATGTTTGGATTTTGAGTTGATGTTGAGACTTGTAGTAGAGATATCATTTCACTTATTTATCATACTTCCTCTTGCGATGGATATTTTTACACCTTCTAGTTATTGAGCTGTGACTTTGAGTTGTGGTTGATCTATGTGAGAATTATATTATTGCGTGGTTGTTCATCATATTGTACAGCGTTCTACCGCCGACTCTGCGGCGTAGGCTGGGCGTGTACACGGTTATGCCCAAATATTGGGTGCGGGTCGTGACACATTTTTATGGTGACCCATGCAGGTCGACGTTTCGCAAGACCAGCGAAACCTGGTAGTACTTAAGTTAGTCGTACTACTGCGGGCCTGTGAATAGGACTAGGAATAGGGACTTAAG